>JAOTNS010003884.1:585000-870000 GCA_028476615.1 Culter alburnus | reverse complement strand
AGAGGGCTGCACCATTTGAGGGAAAAAAATGAACTGCAATTTTTATGATAGCAAAGTTCCAGATTTGCTGTGCTTGTTTGTAGGGCTGCACATTTTGGCCAACTTTTTTACAAAGTGATATGGCTGTAAAATAATAACAATAACAATATTTGACATCACCAGAATGCGTCCTCAACGACTGCTAATGTAAACGAGTCAGAGACTTTTTTTATACCAGGGTTATTATCATTAACTAAAATAAAACCATAAAAAATACCTTAAATAAATGATAATTGAAATAAACTAAAATATTAAAAAACTCTTATTTTACTTCAGCTTCAACATTTGCATTTAGTTTAACTTGGACTAATAAAATAACTTAAAAGAACTAAAATAATGTTTTTATGTTTTGCTAAAATAACGTTTTATAATTATATGTCAATATGGCTATAAATAATAGCAATAATAATTATTATTAATATTATTATCACTAAATAAAAATATGAAAAATGCTTAAAAAAAAACAAGAAATAATACTAGTGATATTTTACAGTAAAAAAAAAAGTATTTAAGAAAAATATAATAATAATAACTGTTAAATTACAATATTTATATAACGTTAAACCATCACGGAAAACCACCAGGAGCCCTTGAAGGGTTAGTTCACCCAATAATGAAGTTTATGTCATTAATTACTCACACAAAAAGTATTCTCGCCGCTTCATAACATTAAGGTTGAACCACTGTAGTCACTTTGACTATTTTAATGATGTTTTTACAACTTTTCTGGACCTTGAATGACGGTAATTACATTGAGATAAAAAAAAAGTCTTGGATTTCATCAAAAATATCTTAATTTGTGTTCTAAAGATGAACGACAAGAAGGTGAGTAATTAATGACAGAAATTTTATTTTTCAGTAAATTAACCCTTTAAAGCATCTCTTTTGTTCATAACTGCTTCTCATTACAAGTATGGGAAGTTGGTGGATATTATGTTTCCATATGCAAATTTAAGCAATGGAGTTCATGTTGAGCAGCATTTACTGTGAACTGAGACTGAAAACACTGGATCAGAAGCTGCTCCGTGTGTATACACAAAAACAAACACATTTAATGAACACAGTCAGTGTGTGTGTTACCCTGGTTGTCGGTGGTGTAGCCGGGTCCGAACGGGCACATCTTCTTGTATTGGGTGGTGCCGGGCAGCGGGCAGAGCTCACAGTTGGGCCCCCAGCCGCGACCCCCGTCACAACAGCACTCGGACTTCCTGACGCTGACCCGACTGCTGGAACTCATCTGACACATGGTCTGGAGAACCTCCAGGAAGCAGAAGCCCTGACGGTTATCTGACACACACACACAGCATCTGTTATTGGCAAAGCATACACCATCACAAACATACAGATGCTTAACCAGGTTAACCAACAAGACATCTTTGGTCAAACAGCTTCAACCACCTACGTTTTGCTGACTTAGGGCCCATTTACACCAAGAACGATAATAATAACGATAACTATAAAGTTCTAATAATCATTTTAATTCTTTGAGAATAGCAAAGTCCACATCACTATAACAATAACAACTATAACGATAACGGAACAGAGGAACGATATAATTGGATTCACTTTAATAACTTTTTTTTTCCAGCTGATGAATGATAAAAACATTGACAGACAATCAGAATGCATCCGACGACAAAACTTAGAATATTGTCCACTGGAGTGGACGCTAATATCGATATTACTATAGTTATCGCTGTATTTACTGTTATAGTTACCACTATAATTATGCTTATAGTTATCATTATACTTATTGAGACAGTTACTCTTATTGTTATCATTATATTTATTTATATTTATAGTTATCACTATCTTTATGGTTATAGTTTCATCGTTATAGTTATAGTTACTACAATAGATATCGTCATAGTTGTTATCGCTATTGTTATTGTTGTAGATCTTGTTATAGTTATCATAGCAATCATAGTTATTATTACAGTTACCGCTATAGTTATTTTAATCAGTATAATTATCATTATAGTTCTCGTTATAGTTATGATAGTCATTATTATAGTTAACGCTACAGTTATATATAGTTATCACTCTAGTTATAGTCATTAGTTATCGTTATAGTTATAATTGTAATTGTTGTTATAGTTATTGCTACATTTATCGTTATAGTTATAATTGTCATTATCATAATTATTGTTATAGATATCGCTATAGTTATTGCCATAGCTATCACTATATTTATCAGTATAGTTATCGCTGTAATGCCAATAGTTATCATAGTTATCGTTATAATTATTACTGTAGCTATTATCGTTATAGTTATCTCTATATTTATTATTATACATATCATTGTCATTAACATAGTTATCATTATAGTTATCACAATATTAATCACTCTAGTTCTCATAGTTATCGTTATAGTTATCGTTATAGTTATTGTTATAGTTATAACAATATTTATCAATATAGCTCTTATTGTCGTTATCTTAGTTATCGTTATAGTTATTGTTATATTTATCACAATATTTATCACTATAGCTCTTATTGTCGTTATCATAGTTATCGTTATAGTTATCACTATAGTTATCACCATAGCTATCACTGTTTATCAGTATAGTTATCGCTGTAGTTATAGTCATTAGTTATCGTTATTATTATCACTATAGTTATTATAGTTATTGTTATATTTACCGTTATAGTTCTCATTGTCGTTATCATAGTTATTATCTTTATAGTTATCGCTATAGTTATTGCCATAGCTATCACTGTGTTTATTAGTTTAGTTATGGTTGTAGTTTAGTCATTAGTTATTGTTACAATTATCACTATAGTTATTATAGTTATCGTTATATTTATCGTTCTAGTTATCAATGTCAGCTCTCACTGGTCTGAATCTATGTGTGAGGTTACAGTGACGTCACACTCTTACCGATGCACTCGGTTCTGCTGGGATTGGGACTGAAGCCCTGATCGCAGACGCAGCGGTAACTGCCCACCGTGTTCTCGCAGCGGCCGTTCTCACAGATGCCTGGCTTGGCCGTGCACTCGTTCAGATCTGTGCACAAACACATGTGTCAGGACTCTGAGCGCTGAAGTGAGCGCCAGTAAACATGTGACGTGTGCTGCTCACCCACGCAGCTGTCTCCGTTGGGCTGTCTCGTGTATCCCGGCGAGCAGATGCACATGTACGTGCCGATCAGATTCTTACAGGTCATCCCTCTGGAGGCGCAGTCGTCCAGCCCGTCCTCACACTCGTTCTGATCTGATGAACACAAGCGGCACACGGTGTGTTTAAGCACGATGATGCGTATGTGTTTATGACGTCTTTACCTTTGCACATCCGGCGGTCTTCTCTCAGCACGTATCCCGCTGGACATTTGCATTCGTACGATCCAAACGTGTTGACACAGCGGAATGCACACAGCAGAGGATTCTGGGAACACTCGTTTACATCTGAAAACACATCATATGTTTTAATCAAATGCTAGTGCACATGTAACATCAGAGCTCATTTTGTCGTTGGGCGTTTCTTTGTTGGGAAGAATCCAAATTTTAAGAGCTCAAGCAGACAACAAATCTGCAGCGTGCAATTAGAATAAACAACTAATACAGTTGTCACTATCATTATAGTTATGATTATAGAATCACAGTTATTGCTATAGTTATATTATAGTTATTGCTGAACATTATCGTCATATGATGTTACATAGTATATATTGTCGTATATATTACTATTAGTAGTGTTATCGCTATTTCGCTTTATTTATTGTATTAATCGCTTAGTCAGGATCATTTAGTTTATAGCTATTTATTAGTATTATCTTGTTTCGCTATGCTTATTTGTTATAGTCCTAGCGCTATAGTTTTCTAATAGTTCGTTTTGTTATCGTTATATTTTTCTATGTCTTATAGAGCGCTTATCATTATTGTAGCATTTTATAGTTTATAGTTTATAGTTATAGTAGTCTCCTATTTTAGTTTACTGATCCTTCTATTATTGTTATAGTTATATTATCATAGTTATGTTTGTTATTATTTATAGCTATAGTTATTGTTATATTATTGTTATAGCTATTATCGCTATAGTTATGTTATAGTTATTTTATTTAGTAGTCGCTATATTTTTTGTTATGCATCATTTATCGCTATCTAAGTTAGTTATAGCTATCATTATAGTTATGGTTATAGTTTTCGCTTTATTTATTGTTATAGCTATCATTATCGCTATAGTCGTATCATATAGTTATGTATATAGTTATTATAGTATTCTTATAGCTATCATTATAGTTATGGTTATTAGTTATAGTTATCGCTATATTTATGTTATAGCTATCATATCGCTATAGTTATAGTTATATCATTATAGTTATGGTTATTTTGTATATCGCTATTTATGTTATAGCTATATTTATCGCTATATTTTGTTTATAGTTATCATTATGTTATGTTATAGTTATCGCTATAGTTATTGTTATAGCTTACTATAGTTATGCTATAGTATGGTTATAGTTTTATAGTTATAGTTATTGCTATAGTTATTGTTATAGCTATCATTATTATTATAGTTATTGTTTAGCTATCAGTATAGTTATGGTTTAGTTATCGCTATTATTGTTATAGCTATCATTATCGCTATAGTTATTGTTATAGCTATATTATAGTTATGGTTATAGTTATAGTATATATATTTATGTATAGCTCTCATTATCGCTATATTATTGTTGTAGTTCAGTTATCGCTATAGTTTGTTATAGTATAGTTTCACATCATATAGTTATGGTTATGTTATAGCTATAGTTATTGTTATAGCTATATTTATAGTTATGTTATATATCATTATAGTTATGGTTATAGTTATAGTTACGCTATATATTGTTATAGCTATCATTATCGCTATAGTTATTGTTGTAGTTATCACTATAGTATTTATATTATCATATTATCGCTATAGTTTGCTATAGTCATATCTATATATAGTTACCCTATAGTTATTGCTATAGTTAGGTTTATAGTTATAGCTAGTTATGTTATAGCTATCATATAGCTATAGTTATTGCTATAATTATTGTTTAACTATCATTATTGCTATTTATAGTTATCATTATAGTTATTTATAGCTATCTTATGCCATATAGTTATTATAATAAATATATGTTATACTATAGTTAAGTTATTATTATCATATAGTTAGTTATAGCTATCGCTATAGTATTGCTATAGATATTTAGTGCTATATATTGTTTTAGCTATCATATGATATATTTATTGTTATAGAGTTATGTTTATCATAGCTATAGCATTATATTGTTATAATATATTACTATATTTTTATTATAGTTATTATCATCATAGTTATCGCAGTCATCACACATAGTTATCGATATATTACAGTTATCCATATATTTATTGTTATATCTATCATTATCGCAATTTTTATTGTTAGAGTTATCAATATAGTTATGGTTTTAGATATCATAATAGTTATTGCGATAGTTATTGTTATAGCTATAAATGAAGCTATAGTTATTGTTATAGCTATCATATCACTATATTATGTTAGTTATGACTATAGTTATCGTTATAGTTATCACTATATCAATAATCTGTTTTATTTAGAATTTCGAAAAATAGTTTTTACAGTACAGAATGCAAAACATGTTCTGTGTGAACACTTATTAGAGTGGTGAAGACAAATCAGAACCGAACAATACCGCCAGAATCAATCTGGGCTACAGGAACATCAGCAGCACATTACTGACCTTCACAGGTCATCATGGGTCCAGGCTCGAAACCCTCGTCGCAGCTGCATTCAAACCCTCCCTCCACGTTCGTGCAGGTGCCGTTACCGCACGGGTTCCCCAGCTCACACTCGTTTGTGTCTGATGACGGAGAGCACAGTTACACACACATCACCTGATGATCTGCTTATGATTTAAAATGATGGAGATGCATATCACATGACCAAAAACAGACAATCTTCAGTAAAATTATCCATTTAACTTCACTGACACCATCAAATGAGAGCTGAATTTGAGCTGATTATAGCTGCAATTGAATTCGTTTCATAATTGATGAATTTTCCAACATGTTTTTTCCTGTTTATTAAAGTGAAGCTGCTTTGAAACAGTCTGTATTGTATATATATGAAACTGGTGACTCGACTTGATCAGTTTAAATGCTGACCTTTACAGTTGATCCCGGTGTGGTCGATCTGGTATCCGATGGGGCATTCGCAGCGGAACGTCCCGTCCGTGTTGATGCAGTGGCCGTTCTTACAGATGCCAGGGTTCACCGCACACTCGTCCCACATCTGAAACACACCACAGATCAGTGTGTGCTCATGGACACAGGGTGAACGAGTCTGATTCACTGACACTCACCTACAGGCGTGCCGTCTATACTGAGGGTCTTACCCACATTAGGACACAGAACGTTGAACGTCTCTGAAACAGACACACATACACAATGACTATGACTGCAATTAAATCACATATACGTGTGTGTGTTTGTACTCACCGTCATGCGGGGAGGGGCAGATCTCACACGGGTCACCCCATCCCTGACCCGGCTCGGCGCTGCAGCAACATTCGCCTTTAGTGGTGTTGAGGGCCTTCGGAGCCAGACAGCGTCCATTCTCGAACTTAGTGTAACAGTAATTCACACGAATATCTGACATTCAGAGGAAAAAGTGATTTTTTTCATTGTCTGTAAAGTTGATTTGAAACAACAGTGCTGAGCACTATACAATAAAATTGACTTGATGTCAGGAAATGACTGATTAGATTCTCAAATGATTCTTTCTGAAATTATTATTTCTCAAATGATTGTTCACAAGTGGTTCCTCCCACAAAAAACAATTCTCAAATGCTTTTTCCCAAATTACTCTTTCCAAATGATTCTCCCTAAATGATTCTTACCAAAATGATTCTTCTGTAATGATTCATCCCGAATGATTGTTCACAAATTATTCTTTCTCAAATAATTATAATTTCTCAAATGATTCTCCCTAAATGATTCTTCCCAAATGATTCTTCTCAAATGATTCATCAATGCACAAAATGCATCAATTATCAGAATTATCATTAACACACGAACAAACTTCACAGATATAGACACATGTCCTGCAGTGACGTCACAAGGTGTGTGTGTGTGTGTGTGTGTGTGTTAACCCTCACTTACCATAACCTACTTAACCATATTTTAGGGACAAATTTGTACCCAGAAGTGAGTCAAACAAAACATCTTTTGTTAAAAAAACTATATAAAAATAAAGAAAATAAAAAAAATTAAATCATAAAAATGCAGAAAGCTTTCTGTTAATGATAGTGTGTGGATTACGGTTAGGTTATATTATTTATAACTAGCTGTAAATAAAAACAAGAGGTTTGTGGAATGACCACATTTATGTGTGTGTGTGTGTGTGTGTGTGTGTGCTGTTGATAAAGAGATGGGCGGCTGGGTTGCTTTTATTCCCTGAGGCCTGTTTTTCATTTGCAGAAGCGTTTCCACCC
This sequence comes from Culter alburnus, assembly GCA_028476615.1. Lineage (NCBI taxonomy): Eukaryota > Metazoa > Chordata > Actinopteri > Cypriniformes > Xenocyprididae > Culter > Culter alburnus. Next base: position 862,498 of record JAOTNS010003884.1, on the reverse strand, counting down.
TTATAACCACACACACACACACACACACACACACACACCCTGTCTACAGGGTCACAGAGACAGAAGGAGGGATGGAAAGTGTGAGTGAAGAAACAAACGCATGGCTCTGTGTTCCGTTTCCTACATGTATGACATCACACACTTCGCATGAGGAACAAAACATTATTCACTCATTAAACACATCAGCTTCATGACCTACAGCAAAAACATAAAGCAAAAATGAAGATGCCCGTTTTCAACCTGTGGAATTCTGGGATATATAACTCACCCAAACATCTTATTCCGGACGAGGACAGCTGGAATCCCTTGGGACATTCGCACCTGAAGCTGCCTGCCGTGTTCACACACTTGCCAAAGATGCAGATCTCTGGACTCTGAGAGCATTCGTCAATATCTGAGCACAAACACACGGATGACGGAGGTTAGACCACATGACTGTGAGCACTGATAGTAGTGATGCTGTGAAGATGGTGGTGTCACTGACCTTCACACCTGTCATTCTGCAGGAAATATCCAGCAGGACAGATGCACCTGTAGGAGCCGTCCAGATTCTGACACAACCCAGGACCACAGGTGCCGGGGCTGATCAAACACTCGTTGATGTCTGGGCAGAAGAGCACAGGAGCATGTGGACGTGATGTCAACACACACACACTCACACACACACACTCTGGAGGTCTGGTAGAGGAGCTTCAGGACTCACCCACACACATCCGGCCATCAGGAGAGAGTATATACCCGTCCAGACACACGCACACAAATGAGCCCACTGTGTTGATGCAGTTTCCGTTGCGACACAAGCCTCGGAGCGACGCGCACTCGTCAGTGTCTGAACCACGCGCACAAAACAGCCATTAAAAAACAAACACATGCCTGTCTGCTGTGGAATTAATAAATATTTGTGTGTGTGTGTACCGATGCAGTCGTTGTTGTGTGACAGCTGGAATCCTGGGTAACACAAGCAGTTGTAGGAGCCCACAGTGTTCTTACAGGTTCCATTTCCACACGGCTGACGCTCGCACTCGTCCACATCTGAACACAGACCACAGGTTAGATTGTTATGAACAATCACACAGTTGGTTAGTTATGAATACAGAGACTACAGACGGTTAGTTATGAACTCACAGATCACAGATGGTCAGTTAGTTATGAACACAGACAGTTAGTTAGTTAGTTAGTTAGTTAGTTAGTAGTATGAACACGGACCACAGACGATTAGTTAGTTATGAACACAGACCACAGACTAATGTTAGTTACGAACACAGACGGTTAGTTAGTTAGTTAGTTATGAACATGGACCACAGATGATTAGTTAGTTATGAACACAGACAGTTATTAGTTAGTTAGTTAGTTAGTTAGTTATGAACACGGACCACAGACGATTAGTTAGTTATGAACACAGACCGCAGACGATTAGTTAGTTATGAACAGTTAGTTAGTTAGTTAGTTATGAACACGGACCACAAACGATTAGTTAGTTATGAACACAGACTGCAGACGATTAGTTAGTTATGAACACAGACCACAGACTAATGTTAGTTATGAACACAGACGGTTAGTTAGTTAGTTAGTTATGAACATGACCACAGAGATTAGTTAGTTATGAACACAGTCAGTTAATAGTTAGTAGTTAGTAGTTAGTTATGAACACGGACCACAGATAGTTAGTTATGAACACAGTCAGTTAATTAGTTAGTTAGTTAGTTAGTTAGATGATTAGTTAGTTATGAACACAGACGCAGACGATTAGTTAGTTATGAACACAGACCACAGACTAATGTTAGTTATGAACACAGACCACAGACTAATGTTAGTATGACACAGACAGTTAGTTAGTAGTTAGTTAGTTATGAACATGGACCACAGACGATTAGTTAGTTATGAACACGGACCACAGACGATTAGTTAGTTATGAACACAGACCACAGACTAATGTTAGTTATGACACAGACGGTTATTAGTAGTTAGTTAGTTAGTTAGTTAGTTATGAACATGGACCACAGACGATTAGTTAGTTATGAACACGGACCACAGACGATTAGTTGGTTATGAACACGGACCACAGACGATTAGTTAGTTAGTTAGTTGTTAGTTAACATTAGTAGTAGTTAGTTAGTTATGAACATGGACCACAGACGATTAGTTAGTTATGACATGGACCACAGACGAGTTAGTTAGTTATGAACATGGACCACAGATGATTAGTTAGTTAGTAGTTATGAACATGGACCACAGACGATTAGTTAGTTAGTTAGTTAGTTAGTTATGAACAGACCACAGAGTTAGTTATGAACACGACCACGATTAGTTAGTTATGAACACAGACAGTTTAGTTAGTTATGACACACAGACGATTAGTTAGTTATGAACATGGACCACATGAACACAGACCACAGACGATTAGTTAGTTATGAACACAGACCACAGACGATTAGTTAGTTATGAACACAGACCACAGACGATTAGTTAGTTATGAACACAGACAGTTAGTTAGTTAGTACACAGACACGATTAGTTAGTTTACGATTAGTTAGTTATAGACCACAGACGATAGTAGTTATGAACACAGACCACAGACGATTAGTTAGTTATGAACACAGACCACAGATTAGTTAGTTTGAACACAGACCACAGACGATTAGTTAGTTATGAACACAGACCACAGACGATTAGTTAGTTATGAACACAGACCACAGACGATTAGTTAGTTATGAACACAGACCACAGACGATTAGTTAGTTATGAACACAGACAGTTAGTTATGAACACGGACCACAGACGATAGTTAGTTTTCGATTAGTTATCAGGACCACAGACTTTAGTTAGTTATGAACACCACAGACGATTAGTTAGTTATGAACACAGACCACAGACGATTAGTTAGTTATGAACACAGACAGTTAGTTAGTTATGAACACGGACCACAGACGATTAGTTAGTTATTAGTTAGTTATGAACACAGACAGTTAGTTAGTTAGTTATGAACATGGACCACAGATGATTAGTTAGTTATGAACATGGACCACAAATGATTAGTTAGTTATTATCTCAGACCACAGGCAGTTAGTTAGTTAAGAACACAGACCACAGACAGTTATGAACACAAACGGTCGGTTTGTTATGAATACATTTGTTATGATGTTAAGTTAGTTATGAAAAAAGATGATTGGTTAGTTATGAATGCAGACCAAAAGTGGTTAGGTAGTTATGAAAACGTACGGTCAGTTAGTTATGAACACAAACCACAGATGGTTAGTTAGTTAGTTAGTTTTCTAGATGGTGATGTACCACAGATGGACATACAGACATAAGGACAGACAGACAGACAGGTATGTGAGGCTGATCTCTCACCAATGCACAGGTCCGGGGTGGATATGAAGCCATTGGGGCAGAAGCAGCGGTAACTACCCACCATGTCGATACACTGACCAGGACTGCAGATGTTTGGATTCTCAGCACACTCATTACGATCTGAGAGAGCAAGAGTCACATCGTCATCACATCAAATCACACATAAAAAACTGATCTGAGTTCACTTTAAGTTCAGGTGCAATGTGACTGAGAGCAGAACTGAGCTCTGAGCTCTTTCCCTCCAGTCATGTGACATATTTCTGGAGGCATCATTGCTTGTTTCCTGTTAAGCATGAGAGCTGCTGTTTCTTTTTTGTTCTATCAACTTTGATATCTGAGCAACAGCAATATGAGATGGGACATGTCTGACACGCACTCACCGACACACTGCTGCGTGGGAGTTTGCCGGTATCCAGGTTTACACTCGCAGCGGAAACTTCCAGGAACGTTCAGACAGACTGCGTTCTGCTGACACACCGGCCCGTTCTGACACTCGTCAATATCTACACACACACGTCACAAACACACTTAACATCACACACATGTTGGAAGTAAATCATCTCATTGTTAATCTAGAACATCTCACATGGAGCTCCGTCACTTATTCGGCTGTTTTTGTGACACTGTTACAGATTGGAGACTCCAGAATCAGATAAGCATGAATGAACTTTCAGTGACACACAGCGGGAGCTCTTACCCTCACAGATCAGCAGCTTGTCATTATAAACAAAACCCATCGGACATTCACAGCGGAAACTGCCAATCATGTTGATACACACGCCGTTCTCACACACGCCGGGAATCTCACGGCACTCGTCGATGTCTGCGGATCACAGACAGACACAGAGGATGGATGTGAAGTCTTAGAGGAACATGCAGACACAGAACTGTAGAAGTGTGTGATGAATGTGTGTGTGTGTGTTTACCAATGACTTGTCCAGTGTAGATGTCAATGATATATCCTGGTATCTCACTTCCACACAGCACAGCAAACTCATCTGCAGCAGAGAACAGCGTTACGGTCATGACTCTGTGTGTGTGTGTGTGTGTGTGTACGTGAGCAGATGTGAAGTGTGTGTCTCACTGGTGCTGGGAACGGGACAGCGCTCGCAGGGTTTATTCCAGGCCCGGCCGATGTTGTATGAGCAGCAGCAGAACTTCTTGGTCATGTTGTAGGCTAGTTCTCCATCACATGTGGCGTTATCATAGTAGTTCCTGTAACACAAGCTCTTCCGCATATCTGAACACACACCACAACAAACACGTCACAATCTGCACTGAAGAAAACCGCTTTAATGATAATCATCAACCATAACTATAAAAATTATTATAATTACATAATTAACGATAACTATAACAAAAATAATATAATAATATTAACAGTAACTATGACGTAATAGTGTAACTAGTATAACTGACAATCATTAACAATAACTATAATGATGTTATTAATAATAATATAATAATCATATAATAATATAATGATAATCATTAATGATAACTACAACGATAAATATAACTATAACGTCAATCATTAATGATAGCTATAACGATGAGTATAATGATAAATATAATACTATAATATCTATCATTAATGAAAACTATAATGATAATCATTATATGATGCTAATCATTAACTATAACAATATACTATAATAACTATAATATTAAACATTAACGATAACTATAAAGATAACTACGTTAATCATTAACAGTAACTAAAACAATAAATATAATGATAACTATAGCGTTAATTATTAACGATAACTATAAAGATAATAATTAATGACTATAATCTCAACATTAACGATAAATATATCGATAACTACAAGCTCTTCCGCATATCTGAACACACACCACAACAAACACGTCACAATCTGCACTGAAGAAAACCGCTTTAATGATAATCATCAACCATAACTATAAAAATTATTATAATTACATAATTAACGATAACTATAACAAAAATAATATAATAATATTAACAGTAACTATGACGTAATAGTGTAACTAGTATAACTGACAATCATTAACAATAACTATAATGATGTTATTAATAATAATATAATAATCATATAATAATATAATGATAATCATTAATGATAACTACAACGATAAATATAACTATAACGTCAATCATTAATGATAGCTATAACGATGAGTATAATGATAAATATAATACTATAATATCTATCATTAATGAAAACTATAATGATAATCATTATATGATGCTAATCATTAACTATAACAATATACTATAATAACTATAATATTAAACATTAACGATAACTATAAAGATAACTACGTTAATCATTAACAGTAACTAAAACAATAAATATAATGATAACTATAGCGTTAATTATTAACGATAACTATAAAGATAATAATTAATGACTATAATCTCAACATTAACGATAAATATATCGATAACTACAATGATAATCATATGACACTAATCACTAATGATAACTATAACAATATAACTATAATGTTAAAACTATAAAGATAATTACAATTTTAAAGACTAACAATAACTACAAAGATATATTTAATGCTAAACTATAATGCTAAACTAACTATATAACTATAATGTTAAACATTAACGATAACTACAAAGATAATTAAAATGTTAATGATTAACGATAACTATAATGACAAATATAATGATAAATATAACGTTAATTATTAACGATATCTATAATGATGATCGTTAGCGATAACTATTAAGATAAATATAATGAAAACTATGTTAATTATTAATACAACTATAATGTTAAACATTAACGATAACTATAAAGATAATTTAAATGTTAATGATTAACGATAACTATAACGACAAATATAATGATAAATATAACATTAATTATTAACAATATCTATAATGATAATCGTTAACGATAACTATTAAGATAAATATAATGAAAACTATAAAGTTAAACATTAACGATAACTATAAAAATAATTAAAATGTTAATGATTAACGATAACAATAAATATAATGATAACTATAACGTTAATTACTGACAAAATCTATAATGATAATCATTAACGATAACTGTAATTATGTGCGACTCACCCATGCAGTTGTTTCCTCCATTGATTTGCATGTACTCCGCTGGGCAGATGGCAGTGTAGTTTCCAATGGTGTTGTAACACTGACCCGGACCACAGATACCAGACCGCTTACACTCATCCACATCTACACACACAATATAAACAGTCACACTTCACTTCTAATCATTGCAGCTGGCCTAGATTGACACTTCCGTTGTTGAGTCTGTCTGCACTGGATGCCTCAAAGCAAATGTTTCAGATGCATTTGTCCTGTTGTCGGAAACAGTGTTGGGGGTAACGCATTAAGTTACGCAATAAGTAACTTGAGTTACGTAATCAGATTACTTTTTCAAGTAACTAGTAAAGTAACGCATTACTTTTTCAATTTACAACAAAATATCTAAGTTACTTTTTCAAATAAGTAACGCAAGTTACTTTTTCACATTTATTGACTGACATGTTGTCCCCATGTTGAGAGGAATACAGTGCAGAGATATTGTGTGCGCTGTGTAAGCAATGATGGTTATTGTAGTTCTAGACTAAATGTGAACATGCATTTACTCATCTCACTTGCACGAAATCATTCAGTATTCCTCAAAATGAATAAAAACAGTGAAATGCAATCTCAGAATTTTGCAAACCTGTAATAATTAACTATATTAAATTACACAAATATACTTTATGTATTTAATCTCAATTATTAACCAATGTCTTTGCTGCTGACCTTCAATTCAACCATATTAATAAGCAAAAAATACTTTAGATTAGATTTAGAAATAAGAACTAGAACTTCCTTTTCCTGTATCCTATTCTTCTTAAATCCAGAACGACAGAACATCTGAAAGGTTTGTTTGAGCTGCGCCCTCTACTGTACAGGTGTAAATATGCTTTTCCTTCAGCCTAAGGCTTATTGATTTCACTTTTGGTGTGAAAGGGCCTTTTTGCCAAAAATAGAACTTTTTTGTTGTTATTAAAAAACAAACAAACAAGCAAGCCCAGCCCCGGTGAGAAAAAGTAACGCAAAAGTAAAGTAACGCATTACTTTTCATAAAAAGTAACAAAGTAATGCAATTAGTTACTTTTTTAGGGAGTAACGCAATATTGTAATGCATTACTTTTAAAAGTAACTTTCCCCAACACTGGTCGGAAACAGTGCAAGCAGCGTTCATTTACTGTCAGTATTACTGATTGCTTTTGTTTGCTTGCTTTTGATCCAATGCATCACTTGAGGTCATTATGTGTTTATATCATGTGACCTTATATGTTAATTAACATTTTATCTCAGACACAGAGGGTCCAAAACAGGCACAACATCTGTCTTCTGCTTGGTTTCTGATTCTGTCACACTCCACATATATTAAGCATCAAATGTGTCCTCAATAGCTGAGATTTTTGTAGCTTCATGCTTAATTTTTTTTAATGATTGGTTAGTTTTCTCTGAAAGCTTTCTATCTGCACAGCTGCTTTGAAACAGCGTATCATGTTTAAAGTACTATATAAATACAACTGACTTGACTCAGTAAGAGCGACAGAAAGAGTGTGTGAAAGAGGAAGTTTGACTGACCTTCACAGATCCTGGTGTCTTCATTAAGAGCATAACCTTTCTGACATTCACAGTGGAAACTGCCAAACGTGTTGATGCAGGTTCCTCCCTGACACAGACCAGGCAGCTCCAGACACTCGTTGATATCTGACACACAGACACAACGGTCAACATACAGAACTGGAGAACGTGTGTGTGTGTGTGTGTGGTGCTCTATCTACCCTCTAGTATCACTGTGATCGGATTGGGTCGGAATCCCTCTCCTCCGGGACACAGAACCCTGTACTCGGCTGAGGGAGAAACAATAACAATCAGTGAACGAAACAAAGGCTCAAATGAGTGTACGTGTGTGTGTGTATGTGTGTGTGTGTGTGTGAGACTCAGTGGAGCTGTAAATATATTGCTAACTATAATGTCAATGACTATAACAATATCTATAATGATAATTATTAACGATAACTATAATGACAATCATTAACGCTGACTATAATGACAATTATGTCAATTGTTAACAATAACTATAACTATAATGATATCATTAACAATATCTATAAAGATAACTATAACAATTAAATGTAATGCAACTCTAACGTCAATCATTAACGATAACTATAACGATAACTATAACAACAATCATTAACGATAACTATGATAAATTTAGAGATAAATATAATGGAGACTACAACGTCAAACGTTAACGATAACTATAACGATAACTACAATGACAATCATTAACGATAGCTATAATAACCACAGCGATAAATATAATGCCAACTATAGCATCAATTGTTAATGATAACTATAACAGTAACTATAATGACAATCATTAACGATGACTATAATGACAACTATAGTGATAAATATAATCCCAACTATGTCAATTGTTAACGATAACTATAACGATAACTATAATGATATCATTAACAATAACTATAATGCCAACTATAGTGCTAAATATAATGCCAACTATAACGTCAATTGTTAACGATAACTATAACGATAACTGTAACGATAACTATAATGATATCATTAACGATAACTATAATGCCAACTATAGTGCTAAATATAATTCCAACTATAACATCAATTGTTAATGATAACTATAACGATATCTATAATTAATGATAATCATTAACGATAACTATACCAATAATTATAATGCCAACTATAACGAATTGTTTAATTACAACGACAATCATAACGAACTATAACGATAACTATCATTACGATAACTATAGCGTTAAATATAATGCCAACTATAACGTCAAATATTAGCGATAACTATAATGATAACTACAACGACAATCATTAACGATAACTATAACGATAACTACAACGACAATCATTAACGATAACTATAGCGTTAAATATAATGCCAACTATAACGTCAAATATTGACGATAACTATAACGACAACGACAATCATTAACGATAACTACAACGACAATCATTAACGATAACTATAACGATAACTACAACGACAATCATAAACTATAACTTTAGCGTTAAATATAATGCCAACTATAATGTCAAACATTAGCGATAACTATAACGATAACTACAACGACAATCATTAACGATAACTATAGCGTTAAATATAAAATGCCAACTATAACGTCAAACATTGACGATAACTATAACAACAATCATTAACAATAACAATAACGATAACTATAATGACAATCATTAACAATAACAATAACAATAACTATAATGACAATCATTAACAATAACTATAACGATAACTATAGCGTTAAATATAATGCCAACTATAACGTCAAACATTGACGATAACTATAACGACAATCATTAACAATAACAATAACGATAACTATAATGACAATCATTAACGATGTTAACTATAATGATATAATTAACGATAACTATAATGATAAATATAATGACACGTCAATCATTAATCATAACTATAACGATGATTCAAATGATCGTGTGATCCTGTGTGTACGTGCTTCAGATGATCAATGCAATCAATCGCAGTTCTAATCACAAAGCATGTCAAAATGACTATTCCCAAACTTTAAAGGGTTAGTTCACACAAAAATGTAATTTTGGGTGAGTACATGATGGCAGAATTTACACTTTTGGGTGAATTATACCTTATAAATACAGTAAGCTGAGTCTTGAAGAAAACAAACTCTATTTCGCGAATAATATCGTTTACATCACTGATACATATCGTCACATTTCTCGTTATACCCCTAATAATGCTAATGAATAACTATAACTATAATGATAATGAATAACTATAACTATAATGATAATTATAATGATAATGAATAACTATAACTATAATGATAATGAATAACTATAACTATGATGCTGACTATAGTGTGCTGGACTCACAGGAGTTGAGCGGTGGACAGGCCTCACAGGGCGACCCCCACGCCCGACCCAGAGAACAGCAGCAGGACGCTTTGGACACGCCCACGCCGATCTCTGTGGAGCAGTCCAGACTGTCCGAGTAATCGCCACGTTGATGGACCTCCAGATAGCACGTTCCAGAGCGAGTGTCTGCAAGACACAGAGATGACATATGAGTGGTGTGGAGCCTGCGGCCTTCGGCTGAAGCTGTTTCTAGCTGAACGCGTCTCACCGACGCAGCCGACTCCAGTGGGGTTGAGCTCAAAGCCCTGAGGACAGCTGCAGACGTAACTGCCCGGGGTGTTCAGACACAGACCGCTGATGCATGTGGTCGGGCTGGCGCACTCGTTCACGTCTGACACAGAAAAGCAGAGAAAGAAAAGAGGGATGAGAGGAGAGGAGAGGACAGGTCAAGTGTCACGTGTCTGATGCGTGAGATCATGTGATACCTGTGCAGTTTCCTCCGCTCCGGTCCAGCTCATAGCCGGTGTCACACAGGCACCTGAAGAGACCCGGAATATTGCGGCAGCGGCCGTTCACACAGATGTCGGCAAACGTGCACTCGTCTATGTCTGCGGAGAGAGACACACAACAGCTGTGACGGGTTATGTGTGTTGATCAGGAGGAACTGAGCTCAGGAAGTTTCAGGCACAAACACACACAGGACTGATTTTATCCATCAGGTTTGGCTCGACTGAAAGAAGTTGCCTTTGATATTAATAGGGTTATAATTATTAGTTATTATTAGTTAAACGTGGATAATAAAGTATTTTCAAGTGAGTGTGTGTTCAGATTTCATTCATATAGATTATGAAGAGCAACATGTTTTAAGGTCCGTCCAGACCAAGACTGATAACGTCAACTTTGATGATAACCATATACAATAACTATAATGATAATCATTAACGATAACTATAATGATAATCAATAACAATTATAACAATAACTGTTATGATAACTACAATGATAAATATAATAATAATTATTCATTAAAGATAATGATAACGATAATTATAACAATAACTATCATAACATCTATAACGACAACAATCAACGATAATAACGATAACTATAACAATGAACGTAACGACGATAACTATAACAATAACTATAATAACATCTATAACGACAACTAATATAACAATAACTATAATATATAACAACAATAATATAACTATAATGATAATCATCAACGATAACTAACGATAACTATAACGATAATAAATAACATCTGTAACGACAATGAATAATAACGATAACTATAACAATAATTATAATATATAACGACAACTAATAATAACTATAATGATAATCATCAACGATAACTATAACGATAACTATAACGATAACTATAATAACATCTGTAACGACAATGAATAATAACGATAACTATAACAATAATAAATATAACGACAACTAATAATAACTATAATGATAATCAGTAACGATAACTATAACAATAACGATAACAATAACTATAATAACATCTATAACGACAACTAATAATAACTATAATGATAATCAGTAACGATAACTATAATGATAACTATAACAATAACTATAATAACATCTATAACGACAACTAATATAACAATAACTATAATATATAACACTATCATCAACGATAACTATAACGATAACTATAACGATAACTATAATAACATCTGTAACGACAATGAATAATAACGATAACTATAACAACAATAACTATATATACGACAACTATAATAACTATAATGATAATCAGTAACGATAACTATAACGATAACTATAACAATAACTATAATAACATCTATAACGACAACTAATAATAACTATAATGATAATCAGTAACGATAACTATAATGATAACTATAACAATAACTATAATAACATCTATAACGACAACTAATAATAACAATAACTATAATATATAACGACAACTAATAATAACTATAATGATAATCATCAACGCTAACTATAACGCTAACTATAACGATAACTATAATAACATCTATAACGACAATGAATAAAAACCATAACTATACAATAACTAAATATATAACGACAACTAATAATAACAATGATAATCAATAACGATAACTATAACAATAACAATAACAATAACATAATAACATCTGTAACAACAACTAATAATAACAATAACTATAATATATAACGACAACTAATAATAACTATAATGATAATCATCAACGATAACTATAACGATAACTATAATAACATCTGTAACGACAATGAATAATAACGATAACTATAACAATAACTATAATATATAACGACAACTAATAATAACTATAATGATAATCATCAACGCTAACTATAACGCTAACTATAACGATAACTATAATAATGACTATAATAACATCTATAAGAACAACTCAAAAGGAGGAGCGTCTCACCTTCACAGGCTTTGCCGTCTGCAGTGGGGATGAAGCCCATGTCACATTCACAGCGATATCCTCCAGCGATGTTCAGACAGTGTCCGCTCTCACACAGATTCACGTTCTCAGCACACTCATCCGTGTCTACAGGACACACACACACACGTTAACAACGGCATCATGACGTGTGTGTGAATGAACGTGTGTGTGTGTGTACCGGTGCAGTAGAAGCCGTCTCCGTTGAATCCCTCTTTGCACAGGCAGCGGTAGGAGCCCATGGTGTTCATGCAGTCTGCGCTGGGGCTGCACAGGTGCGTCCCATTGGAACACTCGTCCAGATCTGCAACAGCAGTGATTGATCATGATCAGATTAACCACATCAGATCAGATCTCGTTTATGATCGCCAGCGAGGGTTCCTACCTGTGCATTTGATCCCGTTCCCGATCCAGCCCGGAGCGCAGCTGCATTTGAAGCTGCCGGCAGTGTTTGTGCAGGTCGCGTGCCGGTCGCAGTTATGAGCGCCGATCTCACACTCGTTAATATCTAAATCACACACAAGAGGAGAGCGTCACAGACTGCACATCACAAACCACTATTGCTGTGTTTGAAACAAAGTCGGAGGTGGGAATATTCAATTTGAATCTATAAAACCTTAAACTTATTTTATTTCAGCTAGTTGCCAAGGCAAGTTTTCTCATTTTTAATTTAGTTTAACTTGATGCACTAAAATAACTAAAACCAAAACTGAAATAAAAATGGTAACACTTTAGTTAAACTAGTGTTATTAACTAGTTGCTTATTAGCATGCATATCAGGATATTAGCACATATTAATGCTTTATTCTGCATGACCATATTCTACTCAATAACTACCTTACTAACTATTAATAAGCAGTAATTAGGAGTTTATTGAGGCAAAAGTCATAGTTAACTGTTAGTTAATAGTGAGAATTGGACCCTAAATTAAAATTGTGTGACAATAAAAAATTAATAAAAAGTATAAAGACATATTTAAAAAAAAATAAACAAGAATTTATGAAAATGACAAAAATAAACAACAAAATGACTAAAACTTTAACTAAAATTAACATGAAAACAGAAAATATACTAAAATAATACTGCTATGGCATCCAAAAGTTCATAGAAAAAAAATAAATATGCAAATAAATTAATACAAATAAATTAATTATAAATAAATACATAAAAAATTAAATATGCAAATAAATTAATACAAATAAATTAATTATAAATAAATACATAAAAAATAAATATGCAAATAAATTAATAAAAATAAATAAATTATAAATGAATAATAAATACATTAAAAAATATGCAAATAAATTAATAACAATAAATAAGTTATAAATGAATAATAAATACATAAATTATTATTATGCATTATTACATAATATATTATTATTTATTTATTATTTATTTATTTAGTATTAATTTACAGAATTACTTTGTTTCTAGATACTTTGTAATATTTTATGTTTCTCTTCAGGTTTCTGCATCTTAAAGTATACTAATGGTAAGAAGAAAAACGGATACAGATATGTAAATATTTTCTAGATAATTTTGTATACATTTCTAGCATTGTTTTTCATATATATATATATATATATGTGTGTGTGTGTGTGTATGTATGTATACAGCTGGTACACAGGAGTTTTCATCTCTTGCTGAACTAAAGTTTGTTGACCCATGAAAACGATGTTTGACCATGTCAACGGCCCTGTCCTGGAGTGTGACATCATTTCCTGTTCCTGGATCTGAAATAATTGTGAATGTTTGGACCCGAGATCCTGTGAGCGGTCAGTGTCTGTCTAACGAGCGTGTTTAACGAGCGTGTCGTTTCTCTGTTGTGAACATGTCTGATGAAGTCCATCACATTCTCTTCCATCATTGATTCTCATTAGAGCAGGAGACTCCAGCGCTCCGCCTGTCCTGAAATAACCGGAGCAGAGTGAACTCTCCTCCTCTCTCTCTCTCGTCTTGTTAGCATGCTGCGCTTTTATTAGAGCAAATCTAATCCACAAAATATGCGCCAGCTGACACTGAATCAAAGTGAAAATGATGAGAGAGAGGAAATAGCAGAGCGCTTCAGTGTTTACTCCAAAATAAATGACTTAACTGGCCTGATGGGAATTAATCTCAGATAAACAAGCTCATCAATAAAGATGATGTCAGTCAAATTACACAGAATTAACGCAAAAACACATGAAGTGATGATAGAGAATGAAACTACATGATGAATATTTCTCTAGAGCTCGTGTTTTATATCTGCAATATATAAAATAACTCACCGTACACGTGATACCGAACAAACGCACACTTCATAAAAATGCAAAATTTAAATAAATGACTTGAAAATAATTTTCCCAAAGTTTGGGAATCCCTGCATTAAAGAAAGCAACTTAAACAGTGAGTCACAGTGTGTGTGTGTGTGTGTGTGTGTGTGTGTGTGTGCATTGACCTCTGACCTCAAACTCCAGCTATATAAAAATGACAAAAATACACAACAAAATGACTAAAACTTTAACTAAAATTAACATGAAAACAGAAAATATACTATAAATGTACTAAAATAACACTGCTACGACATCCATGAAAACGTTCATAGAAAAATGTAAAAAAAAAAAAAAAAAAAGCAAATAAATTAATAAAAATGAATTAATTATAAATAAATGAATAATAAATGCATAAAAAATAAATATGCAAATAAATTAATTAAAAAAATTATTATAAATAAATGAATAATAAATACATAAAAATTAAATATGCAAATAAATTAATAAAAATAAATGAATTATAAATTAATAATAAATACATAAATTATTATTATGCATTATTACATATTGTATTATTATTTATTTATTATTAATTTATTTAGTATTAATTTACAGAATTACTTTGTTTCTAGATACTTTCTAGATAATATTTTATGTAACTCACCGTACATGTGATACCGAACAAATGCACACTTAATAAAAATTAAATAAATCATAAAAATGCAAAATTTAAATAAATATATGATTTGACAAAAATGTTCCCAAAGTTTGGGAATCCCTGCATTAAAGAAAAGCAACTTAAACAGTGAGTCACAGTGTGTGTGTGTGTGTGTGTGTGTGTGTGTGCATTGACCTCTGACCTCAAACACTTCAGCTATATAAATATGACAAAAATACACAACAAAATTATTAAAACTTTAACTAAAATTAACATGAAAACAGAAAATATACTATAAATGTACTAAAATAACACTGCTACAACATCCATGAAAATGTTCATAGAAAAATGTAAAAAAAAATAATAATAATAAAGTAAATAAATTAATAAAAATAAATTAATTATAAATAAATGAATAATAAATACATAAAAAAATAAATATGCAAATAAATTAATAAAAATAAATTCATTATAAATAAATGAATAATAAATACATAAATTATTATTATGCATTATTACATATTGTATTATTATTTATTTATTATTAATTTATTTAGTATTAATTTACAGAATTACTTTGTTTCTAGATACTTTCTAGATAATATTTTATGTAACTCACTGTACATGTGATACCGAACAAATGCAAAATAGCAAAATTTAAATAAATAAATGATTTGACAAAAATGTTCCCAAAGTTTGGGAATCCCTGCATTAAAGAAAGCAACTTAAACAGTGAGTCACAGTGTGTGTGTGTGTGTGTGTGTGTGTGTGCATTGACCTCTGACCTCAAACACTCCAACTACGCCCATGAAGTTGATGACCACCGATGATGTCAGCCTTATTTACAAGTGCTGATGGGCCAGTTAAAACACATCTGATGAGGAACACGGATGACCATCACACACACACACACACACACACACACACTCTGGCCTTCTGCCCAACAAACAGTCATCAATCACTGACTACATCTCTGCCAGATTAATTATCCCACAATCCAACAGTGAAATGAGCAGAACTCAAACAAACGACCTTCAGTTCATTACGATCAAACTTCAATCCCATCATGCCTGGAAAACATCAAGATAAATGAAGCTCACGGCAGGACGTTTATAAATGACAGACATTAAAATCATCACCAGTAAAAATACACAGAGAGACAAACGGCTGCAGATGTGCGGAAAATGTTTTTAGGATGAAAATGTGTAAGAAATTAAAACAAAAGCCCGACAGAAATAAACAACAGGCATCAACGAATCCAAAACTGGCGCGACGCGGCTCTCTTCCCTCCGAGAGATCTCCACGGAACGCCGCTTAACGGATTCAGTCGGAAACCGGCCAAAGGATTCGGTCGTGACACACAGAAAAGAGGAAAACACGGGTTCGTTGCCGCCCGTGCGGTTTGACTGGTTAACCGACTCTAATGGGTCGTTTCATTAGCGATTGATCAGCGCTCAGGAATCCGGGCCGAATATCTCCCAGCGTTCAACTCGTTCGACCTCACGTGCAAACATCCCGAGCTGGAAGCTCCCGAGAACATGTGGCGGCAGCAGAATTCCTGACCGCTGACTCAGATCAGACGCTGTTCTTTCCTGCAGGAAAACATGCTCCAGAAACACGGAAAATATGAGCTCCTCTGAGCGAGCGGTGAGGGTTCTGGCTGTCCTTCAGCGCGTGCCGGGGACGCTCAGGATCCACACCACCCAGCAACCTCCCAGAGGACCCAAGCAACAGCATAGCAACACACTGAAGTCCCTCATTACGTACGGTTTAATAAACGCTGAACTCAGATCAGACCGTCAGATAAACACGTGATGATGTTCTGATTCTGATCTAATAACGTCAGCAGGTCTGTGTGATGATTTAGGGCTGGTTAGTAACTGTGTGTGTGTGTGTGTGTGTGTGCGTGAGAGTGTGTGTGTGAAGTGCGTCTCACCTGTACAGCCGGTCGTCCCTTTCCTGACGGAGAATCCGAGGTCACAGTGACAGATAAACGAGCCCTTTGTGTTTTCACACTTCCCGCTCAGACAGATGTTGGGATTCAGCTCACACTCGTTCACATCTGCCTCACACACACACACAGATTAAAGTTACATAGAACTGAAAATAAGAGTATATCATCATCATCATCATCAGTATCAGTATACCACGCCACTCTGATATTTACTATAGTAATGAATGAGTATCATATTCATGCATTATGACAGGGATTCACAAACATTTACATCAGCTGATCCCCTTTGAGCTAAAATATTTACTTGGAAGTCATATTAATATAAATAAAAATCAAGTTATTATTGCAATAAGTTAACAACACAAAAGATGTAAGAGTGATGAAAGAGAATGAAATTTTCTGATGTCACTTAAAGGTCACATGCAGGTGAAAAAATTAAATATTTCACCTTTATATTTCATCTTTTATTTATCTTTTAATTTACTTTTATTTATTTTTGCATTTTATGATTTAATTTGCATTTCATTTTAATTGTTTTTATTTTTTAATTATTCATTTTGTTTTATGTTTTAATGATGTAATTATTTTTAGTGCTTTTATTTAAAATTATTTATTTATTTATATTTGTTATGATTTAATAATATTTTACTATTTTTTTTACATTTTATTATTTAATTACTTTTTAGTAAGTTATCTATTTTGATGTTTTTATTTTTTAATTTTTATAATTTTTTATGATTTAATTAATTTTTAGTAAAATCTATATTTTGATTGTTTTTATTTTAAATTATTTATTTTCAATTTATGTTTTTTCAATTTTATAATTTTTTTGTGTTTTATTTTGACTGTTTTTATTTTAAAAAGACATATTTTATTATTTTTACATTTTTATGATTTAATTACTTTTTATATGTGCTTTATTAAAATGTTTTATTTTAAAATAATTATTTCATTTTTTCACACTTTTATAATTGAATTAATTTTTAGTAAGTTATATTTTGATTGTTTTTATTTTAAAATTATTTATTTTTAAAATTATTATTTACATTTTACATTACAATTTAATTTGCATTTCATTTTAATTGTTTTTATTTTTTAATTATTCATTTTGTTTTATGTTTTAATGATTTGATACATTTTTAGTGTTTTATTTTAATGCTTTTATTTAAAAATTACTTATTTTTATTTTTTATGATTTAATAATATTTTACTCTTTATTATTTAATTACTTTTTAGAAAGTTATCTATTTTGATGTCTTTATTTTTTAAAATTATTATTATTTTTATGATTTAATTTATCTTAGCAAAATCTATATTTTGATTTTTATTTTAAATGATTTATTCATTTCAATGAAAATTCTTTTCAATTTATTTTTTTTTCAATTTTATAATTTTTTTGTTTTAATTTTAAAATGACATATTTTATTATCTTTACATTTTTATGATTTAATTACTTTTTAATATGTGCTTTATTAAGATTTTTTATTTTAAAATTATTTATTTCATTTTTTTCACATTTATAATTTAATTTTTAGTAAGAGTTATATTTTGATTGTTTTTATTTTAAAAGTATTTATTTTCAATTTATGTTTTTTATGATTTAAATAATTATTAGTCTTTCGTCAGCTCACAAACCCTAGTTTGGAAAACCCTGTGTTATGGTTTTCACACAGTACTCCAGTGTACCTCAAAGAATACCACGTTATTACCATAGTACATGTCCAAATAACCATGCAGTGTTTGTCTGGTGTCATCAGCCTCATTAAAGAGACTCGTTATGAATGAATGGCTGAGTGTGTGATTTACCCAGACATGATTTCATATCCTCAGATGACATGAATCCATCAAAACACAGGCACTGGAATTCACCCGGGATGTTTGTGCACTGCCCGCCGTGTCAGACTGTCACACTGTCCTCCCTGGTGTGTCGGGCATGAGGGCGTAACCGCGGCGACAGCTGCACTCGTAACTGCCCTCTGAGTTCGTGCAGAAAGTCTCACAGCCGCCGTTCTCAATGGTGCATTCATCAATATCTGAAACACACATGCATGTCACATGACTCGCTGACTGCCTTTACGTAATTAATAATTCGTTACATTTATACAGCGCTTTTCTGGGTACTCAAAGCGCATCAGATTCTGTGGTCTGTGGTTTTTTGAGACTTTTTTGAAGGTATTGGGATGTTACATCATGAGCCTACCAAATTTCGTACATGTACGTGAAGCATACTGAAGCTTTGTTGAAATTTTGTAGGTGGCGCTATCGAGCCATTTTGCCACACTGAATTCTGAAACCCATATCAGATGTAAATTTCCACACAGATCAGATCACAGAGACTTTATGACACCCTAGCAACCACATAGCAACACACTAACAAAATGGTGAAATGGTCTCTTCATAGACTGAAACTAACAATGCTCATTAATATTCAATGTCAATAAAATTAATTAATATTCAATGTCAACAGTGCACATTAATATTCAGTGTCAACAATGCTCATTAATATTCAATGTCAACAGTGATTATTAATGAGCATTGTTGACACTAAGTATTAATTTTCATGTCAACAAAGCTATTAGTATTCAATGCCAATGCTCATTATATTCAATGACAAAAGTGATAATTAATCAGCGTAACCAATACTTGTTAATAATCACTGTTGAAGTCAATGTCAACAGTGATTATTAATGAGCATTGTTGACACTAAGTATTAATTTTCAATGTCAACAAAGCTATTTAGTATTCAATGCCAACAATGCTCATTAATATTCAATGACAAAAGTGATAATTAATATTCAGCGTAACCAATACTTGTTAATAATCACTGTTGAAGTACCTAATTAATATCCAGTTCATTAATAGTCAATGTCAACAGTGATTATTAATGAGCATTGTTGACACTAAGTATTAATTTTCAATGTCAACAAAGCTATTTAGTATTCAATGCCAACAATACCAATTAATATTCAGTGTCAACAATGTTTATTAATATTCAATGTCAAAAGTGATAATTAATATTCAGCGTAAACAATGCTCATAAATAATCACTGTTGATGAAGCTAATATCCAGTGTAAACAATGCTCATTAATATTCATTGTCAACAGTGATTATTAATGAGCAATTTTGACACTAAGTATTAATTTTCAATGTCAACAAAGCTATTTAGTATTCAATGCCAACAATGCTCATTAATATTCAATGTCAACAGTGATAATTAATATTCAGCGTAACCAATACTTGTTAATAATCACTGTTGATGAAGCTAATATCCAGTCAACAATGCTCATTAATATTCAACGTCAACAGTGATTATTAATGAGCATTTTTGACACTAAGTATTATTTTCAATGTCAACAAAGCTATTTAGTATCAATGCCAACAATGCTCATTAATATTCAATGACAAAAGTGATAATTAATATTCAGCGTAACCAATACTTGTTAATAATCACTGTTGAAGTACCTAATTAATATCCAGTTCATTAATAGTCAATGTAAACAGTGATTATTAATGAGCATTGTTGACACTAAGTATTAATTTTCAATGTCAACAAAGCTATTTAGTATTCAATGCCAACAATACCAATTAATATTCAGTGTCAACAATGTTTATTAATATTCAATGTCAAAAGTGATAATTAATATTCAGCGTAAACAATGCTCATAAATAATCACTGTTGATGAAGCTAATATCCAGTGTAAACAATGCTCATTAATATTCATTGTCAACAGTGATTATTAATGAGCAATTTTGACACTAAGTATTAATTTTCAATGTCAACAAAGCTATTTAGTATCAATGCCAACAATGCTCATTAATATTCAATGTCAACAGTGATAATTAATATTCAGCGTAACCAATACTTGTTAATAATCACTGTTGATGAAGCTAATATCCAGTCAACAATGCTCATTAATATTCAACGTCAACAGTGATTATTAATGAGCATTTTGACACTATTAATTTTCAATGTCAACAAAGCTATTTAGTATTCAATGCCAACAATGCTCATTAATATTCAATGACAAAAGTGATAATTAATATTCAGCGTAACCAATGCTCGCACTGTTGAAGAAGCTAATTAATAGTCAATGTCAACAGTGAATATTAATGAGCATTGTTGACATGAATATTAATTTGTTGACATTGAATTATTGACATTGAAATTAATGAGCATTGTTAGTTTCAGTCTATGAAGAGACCATTTTACCATTTTTTTAGGGTGTTGCTATGTGGTTGCTAGGGCGTCATAAAGTAGCTGTGATCTGATCTGTGTGGCTCGGTTTCCTCCTTGGTCTGAGCTCTTCGAAAGAAGATATTTTGAAGAATTCGGATGAGCAAACAGATGATTGACTTCCATAGTATGAAAAAACATACCATAGGGTCCATCAACTGTTTGGTTAGCGACATTCTTCAAAATATCTTTTGTTTTCAGCAACTCTAACAACTTGAGGGTGAGTAAATGATGACAGATTTTTCATTTTTGGGTGAACTGTCCCTTTAAGTGCAAATGTAATGATCAAGATCGCTCGAAGTTCCACTTTTAGGGTCAGTTTATAATGGGAAGGGTTCAAGTCTCAGTCCTAAATCTTTTTTAGGCAGTACCTATGCAAGTATACTGAACATGCAGAACATTTCAATTTTGAAACTCATTTTGATTTAATGGGGCGAGAAAGTGCAATTGTTTAAATTTCCTCTCACTCTGGGGTTGATTTTCAGATACGCCTGAAATTTTCATGCATTTATCTCTCTCTTTGGCAAGAATACTGACTATAAGTCAAAACAGCCTGTTTAACTCACATTACAAACTCAATTACGAGTGTTTTAGTGCAAGAGCTGCTGTCTGGAAATGGGAAAATACAGTGATTGATGTGGGAAACGCCATATTTAACATGAATGTTAGTGGCGTGAGCGTCTGCATGTCTTACCGACGCACGCGAGTCTGTCTTCAGTGGATTTGTAGCCGGTGTTACAGGAGCACTGATAGCGTCCGATCATGTTCACACACTGACCGTTCCTGCACAGTTTGTCACTCAGTTCACACTCATTAATATCTGCAGAAAAACACAATAAACACAAAACTGTGAATTCAGGATGTTTTGAATACAAACCACAAACTAAGAAGAGTTTCTCATCATCACATTAACACACTTCACGTTGTGCTTAACCCCGGGTTATCATCTTTCTAAACCACGCTTTTAACCCCGGGTAAATTATGAGCAATGTGAAACATGAAGGATTCCATTTACCCAGGGTTTACAATGACCCTACTGTGAGTTTTAACACACATAAACACACTGACCCAAGCACGCGGAGCCGTCGGGAGCGATCTCATGGCCCTCCGGACACAAGCAGCGGAAGCTGCCCTCGGTGTTGATGCATTCACCTCCTCTACAGAGCAAAGGGTTGCGCTCACACTCATTGATGTCTGAAACACACACACACACATCAGCAACACAACACTCAAAAGTGGGGTTTAAAAGACAATTTATATTCAGTAATATTATTGATTTGACTGCACTAATGCTATCAGATGAAAACAAAACTTGAACTGAATTACTGAATAATGACTTCTGTAGTGCTGCTTTACAGCTGAAATTGAATTAGTCTCATATTTAATGAAATATGCATCATTCATTGGGTATTTGTATTGTATAAAGAGCTATAGAAATAAAGGAGATTTGTAAACAATACACAGCAAAATCAGCTCTGCTCAGAGTGCATATGGTCCCTCTTTAAATAGTGTTAAAATAACACTGAAGCAGAGTTAAAGTTAATGAGATAATTAAGTGATTAATAAGGCTGTGACTGAAGTCACTTGTAGTTCTTGTTTTTTATTTCTTCAGTGATTCTGCTTGTTAACAGCAGGTGTTCATCACTAATGCACAATCATTATTTAATTAATTGCTTAATTATCTCATTAAATTTAACTCTGCTTCAGTGTTACTTTAACACTATATAGAGAGGGGCCATATGTACTCTGAGCAGAGTTGATTTAACTCTGCTGTGTAGCTATATGTTTCCATCCACCTATTTTTATGCAAATTTTGGGATATTGCATGAAAAACTCTGGCTGGAAACACCAAGAGATGGAAACTTTGAAGACACGTGCATAAACTATGATGGAAACACGTTTACCGAATAAATCCCTCAAAAACTCATTTGACTTTGCCTCAGCAGAGGCTGTGATTGGACTAACCAGTGGACCAATCACATCGCAGCAACTCAAATGTTGGTTTGGTGGTTCTAAAACGCCCGAGTCAAAGTCTGTCATCAGTATAATTTGGTTTAATTCCCTCCAGAAGCGTCTCACACGATTGTGTTTTCACGAACGCAAGATCACATGACAGCGTTTATTGTGTTTCATCTGACGCTCTGAGACCAACTCATTTATGATGGAGGAAAAAAACAGCCCGATTGCAGAAATGTACATTTTTATTACTGATATTCGGCGGCACATTTCCCAGAAAGTGACGATTTTGCTCTTTTGAACACATGGGATGGAAACGCTGCATTATTTGCAAATGTTTTATGCCATATTGCAAGTTAAATTCACAAGCTTTAGGTGTAATGAAATGTGTGTGAGAGTCTCACCCATGCAGTTCTTCATCATCATGAATCCGCTCTCATATCCGGTGAAACACTCGCACTGAAAATCCCCGGCTGTGTTCACACACGTGCCTTGACCGCACAGGTCAGGAGAGATGCGACACTCGTCGATATCTGTCAACACACACACACACACACACACACATTCAGCACCAAACCATGAGTGAAGACAGTTCTTCAGTCTTTTAAGAACCAGGATTCACACAGTCATGGAAAACCTGAATATATGAGGAAGCCTAGGATTTCTAGACCTGGAAAAGGTCAAAATACATAAACTCTTACAACTCCATGTGCATTTTTATAATGAAAACATTATTTTAGTTGTTTATTTTGATCTCCGGACACACTTAGTTTCTTCTAGTAAGTTAAATTTAAAAAGTTTTGAAAATAAAGCTGAAATGAAACATAATTATGTGTTTTGTGACACAGCAGGATGTTTCTGATGACCTGTGTGTGTTCTGAACCTCATTCACACCTGTATTTAGGTGTAAACAGGTCTGTATCTGAACTCACCTGTGCAGTTCCTTTCATCAGAGTCCAGAGCGAAGCCGCTGTCGCACTTGCAGCGGAAGCTGCCGATGGTGTTCCTGCAGCGGCCATTGGTGCACAAGCTGTGAATCATTTTACACTCGTTTATATCTGAGGAGAAGCAGAGATTAATGACGAGTCAGGATGAATGAAGGAACAAACAGAAGTGAATGAAGTATGCAAACCAAGCACAGATACCCTAATAAAATATTTCTCCAGTCAAAGTAAAAGTACTTGATTGTATTAAAAGTAATCAAATTGAAGAGTCATGTTCATTAGTTAGTCAGCACCAGTGTTGGGAGTTGGGATGTAATCAGATTACTTTTTCAAGTAACTACTAAAGTAACAGATTACTTTAAAATTTACAACAAGTTACTTTTTCAAATAAGTAATGCAAGTTTCTTTGATTTCCCGTATTGAAAATAAAAACAGGGAATATTAGGCAAACCTACAATCATTAAATATGTTAATTTACACAAATATACTTTATGTATTTAATCTCACTTTATTAACCAATGTCTTTGCTGCCAATTCAACCACACTAATAAGCAAAAATGATGAACATTATATTTCTGTTTCATTTTTTTTTTTAACTTTCTTCTCCTGTGTTCTATTCTTCTGTGATCAAGAAAGGTTTGTTTCAGCGGCGCCCTCTACTGTACAGACATGAATTTGCAATCTTCTTCAGCTTGAGGCTTATTCATTCAAAAGGCCTTTAAATTGGCCAAAAATAGAACTTTTTTTTGTTATTACAAAACAAACAAGCAAACCAAGTGAGAAAACGTTCCGCAAAAGTAACATAACGCATTACTTTCCATAAAAAGTAACGCAATAAGTTACTTTTGTAGGTAGTAATGCAATATTGTAACACATTACTTACTGTATTGTATTGTATTGTAATTACTGTAATAAGTCAGAACTGGTCAGAACTAATAAGAATTATTAGTGCAGACTATGTATAATATGCATTGATCTGTTAATAAGCAAACGTTTTATTTTATTACCAAAAATTATGCACTATTAAAACATTCAACTTCAATATAATAAAATATCAATTTAAGTTACTAATAATTCAAGTGTGCAAACAATGCAATAATATACTATATAGCATTTTAAAAATTAGAATACATAATTTGTCTAATTATGTTGCTACAAATAGCATAAAATACAATCTACAGAGGTCACACGGGGCAAAATGCATTCATATTTTAAGAATGAAATTGGCGATTTTAGTTAAAAAAACATACCCATATTTAAGCATTTCAATGTGCTTAAACAGATCTACAGATTTTTTTTGTTATTACAAAACAAACAAGCAAACCAAGTGAGAAAACGTTCCGCAAAAGTAACATAACGCATTACTTTCCATAAAAAGTAACGCAATAAGTTACTTTTGTAGGTAGTAATGCAATATTGTAACACATTACTTACTGTATTGTATTATATTGTAATTACTGTAATAAGTCAGAACTGGTCAGAACTAATAAGAATTATTAGTGCAGACTGTGTATAATATGTATTGATCTGTTAATAAGCAAACGTTTTATTTTATTACCAAAAATTATGCACTATTAAAACATTCAACTTCAATATAATAAAATATCAATTTAAGTTACTAATAATTCAAGTGTGCAAACAATGCAATAATACACTATATAGCATTTTAAAAATTAGAATACATAATTTGTCTAATTATGTTGCTACAAATAGCATAAAATACAATCTACAGAGGTCACACGGGGCAAAATGCATTCATATTTTAAGAATGAAATTGGCGATTTTAGTTAAAAAAACATACCCATATTTAAGCATTTCAATGTGCTTAAACAGATCTACAGATTTTTTTTGTTATTACAAAACAAACAAGCAAACCAAGTGAGAAAACGTTCCGCAAAAGTAACATAACGCATTACTTTCCATAAAAAGTAACGCAATAAGTTACTTTTGTAGGTAGTAATGCAATATTGTAACACATTACTTACTGTATTGTATTGTATTGTAATTACTGTAATAAGTCAGAACTGGTCAGAACTAATAAGAATTATTAGTGCAGACTATGTATAATATGCATTGATCTGTTAATAAGCAAACGTTTTATTTTATTACCAAAAATTATGCACTATTAAAACATTCAACTTCAATATAATAAAATATCAATTTAAGTTACTAATAATTCAAGTGTGCAAACAATGCAATAATATACTATACAGCATTTTAAAAATTAGAATACATAATTTGTCTAATTATGTTGCTACAAATAGCATAAAATACAATCTACAGAGGTCACACGGGGCAAAATGCATTCATATTTTAAGAATGAAATTGGCGATTTTAGTTAAAAAAACATACCCATATTTAAGCATTTCAATGTGCTTAAACAGATCTACAGATTTACTTCGCAAATAACTGACAGTCATAACCTAAATATGTGCTAAAATTGTGCATCAGTAACTTATTTTTCGCACCATTCAAGCTTTGACGATATTCCAGTTCATTTTAACGGGATCATTAAATCAGTGATTTGTTGATTCAAAAACAGCTGCAATCGGATCAGTCAGATTCATGA
Organism: Culter alburnus; assembly: GCA_028476615.1. NCBI lineage: Eukaryota > Metazoa > Chordata > Actinopteri > Cypriniformes > Xenocyprididae > Culter > Culter alburnus. The sequence continues at coordinate 835,180 of JAOTNS010003884.1, read as the reverse complement.
ATGATTCGTTCAGTTCAACAGGTTCACTGGTATCGCATCTCGGAAATAACCTCGAAATAAAGAGGAATGATGTTTTATGAAATGCAGTCGAGTAAAAATGTACAATATTATGCTTTGTAATGTAGTGAAGTAAAAGTTTGGTAAAACAAAAATACTCCGTCATAACCTAAATATGATTTTCATTTACAATAATCCATTGTAAAATTCAACATATTTTCGCGGTTCTTGGCTCGTTTTGACCAGATCATTGAATCAGTGTGTTGTTGATTCAAGAACTGTTTGATTCGCATGTGAATCGTTTGTGAACCAACTCAACAGGTTCAGTGGAAAGAATCAGCTTGTTCATGTTGCTTTTTAAAGGGGGTTACGTTTTTTCAGCTTGAAAAAACGAGGAATGATATGTTTTATGAAATGTAGTGGAGTAAATGTAAGATGTAATGCTTTGGAATGTAATGAAGCAAAAGTTCTCTGATAAAGTACAGATACTTAAAAAATGTCCACCACTGCAAAATGTATGACCTCTCTGTCTCGCGCACCTTTGAGGAAGGGTTTCCCGTTGATGAAGTCTCCGCGGTGGGAGAAACCGGGTCGAGGGCAGAGCTGAGCGTATTCCGGCGTTCCTTTCTCCGGACACTCGTCGCATTCCGGACCCCAGGCCACGCCGACGGAGCAGCAGCAGGCGTCCACGCGATGCCGGCCGGGAATCGCAGCTCCGCAGCGCTCGTCGATGTGTGTGAGGTAACACAGCTCAGTGCGCAGGTCTGCAAACACACACATTCACATCCATCAAACTTTCATTAGTGACGGGCGCTTTCAAAACGTGAATATTCTGTTTCAAACCAGTGAGCGGCGGCGTACGTACCAACGCAGGTTCTTCCAGAGGCGTCCACGGTCATGCCAGTGGGGCACTGGCACACAAACGACCCGTCCGTGTTCACACACTTTCCATTGACGCACACGCTAGGAAACAGCTCACACTCATTCACATCTGACACACCACACACACACACACACACACACACACACACATGAAGCAGGTGAAATGAGACTCGTGGACACAGTGAAGCCTGAGGTCAGCGTGAGATCTCACCCTCGCAGACGGTTCCCTTCACCCGCGCGTAACCTTTAGAGCAGAACGCATCTGAAACACACAGAACACACACCTTTACTACACAAACACTGGCCAAAGTCTCAGTTTCCTTCAGAAATCATTCTAATATGCTGATGAAGAAACATTTCTAATTATTATCAATATTGAAAACAGTTGTGCTGCTTCAGATTTTTGTGTAAATTGTGATACACGACCATTCAAAAGTTCTCTTATCAAAGAGTCTCTTCTGCTCACCAAAGCTGCATTTATTTGATCAAAAATACAGTAAAAACAGTGAAATATTATTACAAATTAAAACAGCTGTTTTCTATGTGAATATATAGTAAAGTGTAATTTATTTCTGTGATCAAAGCTGAATTACTCCAGTCTTCAGTGTCACATGATCCTTCAGAAATCATTCTAATGTGTTGTTTTTCTGCTCAATTAATAACTATTATTGGTGCTCAAATATTAATAATGGTTTTTATTATTATCTATGTTAATGCTTAATATTTTTGTGAAATCATTCAAAGTTTTAGGGTCAGTAAAATAATAAAAATAATAATTAATACTTTTATTAAGGATGCATTAAAATTGATCAAAAGTGATAATAAAGATATTTATAATGTTACAAAAGATTCTATTTCAAATAAATGCTGTTCTTTTGAACTTTCTATTCATCAAAGAATCCTGAAAAATATGAAAAAAAAAATATATGTATCAGTTTCCACAAAAATGTTTCTAACTTTGACAATAAGAACCATTACTAATAATTGAGCACCAATAATAATTGATAACAACTGAGCAGCAAATCATAATTATTTCTGAAGGATCATGTGAAAAAAATCTTAATTTTAAAAAATCGTAAAAAAAAAAAAAAAATATATATATATATATATATTAATGATAACTATAACAATAATAATAACGATAACTAATAACTATAATGAACGACGATAACATGACGATACTATAACAATAACCCATAACGATAACTAATGATAACGATCATGTAATAACGACTATAATAATCAACAATAACATAACAAACTATAATAACGAACTAATGATAACTATAATGACAATCATAAGCGATAACTATAACGATAACTATAACAATAACTATAATAACGATAATTAATAACTATAATGACAATCATTAGTGATAACTATAGTGATAACTATAACAATAACTATAATAACCATAACGATAACTAATGATAACTATAATGACAATCATAAATAATATAACGATAACTATAACAATAACTATAATAATGATAACTAAATAAACTATAACAATCATAACTATAACAATAACTATAATAACATCCATAACGATAACTAATAACTATAATGACAATCATAAGCGATAACTATAACGATAACTATAACAATAACTATAATAACGATAACTAATAATAATTATAATGACAATCATAAGCGATAACTATAACAATAACTATAATAACATCCATAACGATAACTAATGATAACTATAATGACAATCATAAGCGATAACTATAACAATAACTATAATAACATCCATAACGATAACTAATAACTATAATGACAATCATAAGCGATAACTATAACGATAACTATAACATTAACTATAATAACGATAACTAATAATAACTATAATGACAATCATAAGCGATAACTATAACGATAACTATAACAATAACTATAATAACGATAACTAATATAATTATAATGACAATTATTTTGCGATAACTATAACGATAACTATAATAACTTCCATAACGCTGACGACTATAGCGATAATATAACTATAATAACATAAATAACGATAACTAATGATAACTATAATGACAATCATAAGCCATAACTATAACGTAACTATAACTATAATAACGATAACTAATTAAACTAATGACATATAACGATAAATAACGATAACTAATAATAACTATAATGACAATGGATAACTAATGAAACTATAATGACTATTATAACACTATAACAATAACTATAACAACTATATAAATAAATTAACTATAATAATAACGATAACTACACATCATTAACGATAACATCCACAATCATAAGCGATAACTATAACGATAACTATAATGACAATCATAAGCGATAACTATAACGATAACTATAACAATAACTATAATAACGATAACTAATAACTATAATGACAATCATTAGTGATAACTATAGCGATAACTATAACGATAACTATAATGACATCCATAACGATAACTAATAACAACTATAATGACAATCATTAGCAATTACTATAATGATAACAATAACAATAACTATAATAACGATAACTAATAATAACTATAATGACAATCATTAGTGATAACTATAACGATAACTATAATAACAATAACTAATAATAACTATAATGACAATCATTAGCGATAACTATAACTTCTTTTAATTTGATTCATTTTTAGAATGCCGCGTCACATGCGAGAGCTTGCAAAAGACGCGATACGTGAGCGCAACGGTCAAACATGTCCCTCTAGCACTGATGGAACTAAAAAACACATTCATTGTGAAAGACCCAAACTTTGATCGCTAGTGTATGTGTTTGAGGGGTTAGACAGCAGGAAGGGTCAGTTAGTGGTCTGGTCACCTGGTTCACACAAGGCACACGGTGACCCCCACGCCGCCCCCAGCGTGGCACAGCAGTGAGACTTCAGCGTCGCTCCGTTAATGTTAATCTCACACTTTCCGTTAACCACCTTCTGCCAACACGTGCCCTTAGTGGTCTCTGAAACACACACACACACACATGAGGCTTCAACACACACAGAGGAAGACGTCTGACCGGACAGGAAGTGCTTGAGGACACTCACCCACACACAGCGTTCCTGAGCTGTCCAGCGTGCTTCCTGTTGAGCACAGACACACGAACGAGCCGGGACTGTTCTTACACTCGCCGTTCACACACGGGTTGGTCAAACACTCATCGACGTCTGAACACACACACAAGTTTCGTTTAGTTTCAGTTTTTCCAACTCATATATTATTCTATTTCAGCTTTTTCAGTTTTAGTTAACGATAATAACCCTGCACAACAACTAATCATAATCATTTTCATTTATATGCACAAACAGAATAATACAGTTCTATTTTTAATTGCAACATTTCAAACATTCAAAAACACTTGAAAAATGGCACATGGACACATTATTTAATGATGTCACAAATTAATCATTAAATAAAAGTTCTATATTGATTCCTCAAAATGAACAGTTTGAACTGATTTACTGAAATGATTTATTGAATCATCTCTATCTAAACACGAGACGAGAATCATGAAATAAGGCAATGAGACACTGTGAACACAAGAACAAATCATATTGAATCATTTTCATTAATATGCACCAATAGAATAATGTACACATTAATAAAAACAATATTTACCATCAAATGAACACATAAAAGTGAAGATGTAAACAAATAACTAAATCAGAGTTTTGAATCAATTCACTGAAACAGACCTTCTGAACTGATTCACAGAAATGAATCAAAGTGACCACTGTTTAGATAACTATAACAATAACTATAATAACATCTATATGACAACTAATAATATATACTATAATGATAATCGTTAATGATAACTATAACGATAAATACAATAATATCTATAAGACAACTAATAATTACTATGATAATCAATCACGATAACTATAGTAACTATAATAACATCTATACAACAACTAATAACTAACAATAACCATAAAATCTATACAACAACTAATAATAACTATAATGATAATCATTAACGATACCTATAACATCTATACGACAACTAATAATAACTATAATGATAATCATTAACGATAACTATAATAACATCTATACGACAACTATAATTACATCATTAACGATAACTATAATAACATCTATAACGACAACTAATATTACTATAATGATAATCATTAACGATAACTATAATTCTATACGACAACTAATATCTAATTAACGACAACTAATAATACTATAAATAACGATAACTATACTATCACTATAATGATAATCATTAACGATAACTATAATAACATCTATACGACAACTAATAATTACTATAATGATAATCATTAACGATAACTATAATAACATCTATACGACAACTAATAATTACTATAATGATAATCATTAACGATAACTATAATAACATCTATACACAATTAATAATTACTATAATGATAATCATCAAGATAACTAGAACTATAATAACATCTATACGACAACTAATACTAAAATAACCATAAATCTATACGACAACTAATATAACTATAAATAATAATCATTAATGGTAACTATATAACATCTAAGACAACCTAATAATTACTTAATGATATCAATAACGATAACTATAATGATAACTATACAACAACTATAATACTATAATGATAATCAAACGATAACTATAATAACATCTATACGACAACTAATAATTACTATAATGATAATCATTAATGATAACTATAATGACAACTAAATAATAAATAATAACTACATAAATTAACAATAACTATAACATCAATAACACATAACAATAACTATAATAATCTATAATAACAATACATAATAACAACGATAACTAACAATAACTATAATAAAATCTATAATGACATAATAACTATGATATTTATTAACATTAACTATAACAATAACATCTATATAACAACTATAACAATAACTATAATAACATCTACGACAACTAATAAAACATCATGATAATTATAACATAACTATAATAACATCTATAATGACAACTATAATATAATGACAACTATAACAAAACTATAATACATCTGTACGACAAAATAATAACTAATGATAATTATAACAACTATAACAATAACATCATAAATCTATAACAACTAATTCTAACTAAAGATAACTATAAAAAACTACAATAATCTATAACAAACTAATAATAACTATAATGATAATTATTAATGAGAACTATAACAATAAACCATATAACAACTACTAATAATAACTAAAGATAACTATAACAATACTACTAACATCTATAACAACTATAAATAATCTATAATAATACTATAATAACTCTATATGCAACTAATAATAACGATAATCAATACGTAACTATAATGATAACTATAATAACATCTATAGTGGCAACTAATAATAACTATAATGATAATCAATAACGATAACTATAATGATAACTATAATAACATCTATAGTGGCAACTAATAATAACTATAATGATAATCAATAACGATAACTATAATGATAACTATAATAACATCTATAGTGGCAACTAATATAAACTAAATGATAATCAATACAATAACTAGATAACTATAATAACATCTATAGTGGCAACTAATAATAACTATAATGATAATCATTAATAGAAATGAATCAAACTGACTCTAAGCTGACTTTAAGCATGTTCATCTGATTTCCATCATCATCAGAATGTCGTCCTGCTGTGGTGTGTGTGTGTGTGTTGTGTGTGTGTGTTTGATAGTGTGATGTGTGTGTTTGTGACGTGACCCACCTTCACACACATCTGTTCTGGAATGGAAGATGAAGCCCTTCGGGCAGTTACACGTGTAGCTGCCCGGCGTGTTCCTGCACAGGCCGTTATCACACAGTTGACTGTTTATCATGCACTCGTCCACGTCTGAAACACACACACACAGCGGTGACGCAGACGTCTGCGAGTGTGTGATGGTCATGTCTGCAGAGATACTGACCCACGCAGGTCTTCCCGCTGATGTCCACCTCGAAGCCCAGATTACAGTTACACTTGTATGTTCTGAGCATGTTCTCGCACACGCCGTTCTTACAGATATCAGGATCCAGCGCACACTCGTTTATATCTGACTCAGAGAGAGAGACATTCACATTTATTTATCGTTTTAAAGCAGCTCTACAGAAAATGCATGTGTCTACATCACAGTTTAGAGTGATCTGCTATCAGAGGTGACTGTGTCAAAATAATGTCCAGAAATGTACAGTTCTGAGATAATACAAATCCTGCCGTTAGCTGACATCAAGTGCTCATTTTAGACAGAAACTCATTAAAGCAATTATTACATGTTGTGATCATGTAAAGTTGTGATTTATGCAATTAAACATACATATGCATAAAATACATGGGTGACCAGCCCATATTTCAACCAAAATTCATAAAAAATTATATTTATTTTATTCATACACATTAATGATTATATCTAGAGCTATGAATCATTATAGTTAGATACATTAAATTATATTTATTTAAATAATTACATTATAAAAATATATTATTAAGTAACTGTTTAACAATTCATATTAGTTATCTAAATTACTATTTTTTTTCTTTTGATTGATGGGTATAATTATTATATTATCATTATTTATTAAATATAATTAGAATATTAAATAAAGTTATAAAATATATAGATTAAATATTAAAGTTAATATATAACAATATATTTGTTTAATAATAATTCACATTAATTGTATAAATTATTATTTATTTATGCATACACTTCATAAATGCTTATATCTATAGCTATGAATCATTATAGTTATAAAGACTGCATTTAAAGATCTATTATTAAGTAACTGTATAAAAATTCATATTTATCTAAATTAATATTATTTATTTCGACTATTTCTTTTGATTTTTGGGTGAAATATGGGATGGATATATATATATATATATATATATCCATACATACATATGGATACATTCATTTTATTACACTATTTATATATTTATATAAGTATTAATTTATATAAATTTATGTAAGTATTTATTAACTGTTTAATATTTCATATAGTTATCTAAATTATTATTATGTATTATTTTATTTAGATTTTTGTGTGAAATATGGGCTATATATAAATTGAATGATATTATTTATGAAATATAATTAGAATATTATATAAAATTATGAAATGTATAGAATGACTATTCAATTTTATAATATAAAATATATCAATAATAATACATTTTTAACAATATTTCACATTAATTTGATAAATTATTATTTATTTATACTTTTTTCTTTTGATTTTTGGGTTAAATATGGGCTATATATAAATTGAATAATATCATTATTTAAATAAATATAATTAGAATATTAAATAAAGTTATAAAATGTATAGATTAAATATTACATTTTATAGTATAAAATATACAACAATAATAATATATTTGTTTAATAATAATTCACATTAATTGTATAAATTATTATTTATTTATGCATACACTTCATAAATGCTTAAATGCTATGAATCATTATAGTTATATACAATAAATTATATTTAATTTAATTGCATTTTAAGATCTATTATTAAGTAACTGTTTAAAAATTCATATTTGTTATCTAAATTATTATTATTATTATTATAATTTTTTTTCTTTTGATTTTTAGGTGAAATATGGGATATATATATATATATATCAGTGGATACATTCATTTTATTACATTATTTATATATTTAGAATAAGTATTAATTAACTGCTTAATATTTCATATAGTTATCTAAATTATTATTATGTATTATTTTATTTAGATTTTTGGGTGAAATATGGGCTATATATAAATTGAATGATATTATTTATGAAATATAATTAGAATATTATATAAAATTATGAAATGTATAGAATGAATATTCAACTTTATAATATAAAATATATAATAATAATATATTTTTAAATAATATTTCACATTAATTTGATAAATTATTATTTATTTATACTTTTTTCTTTTGATTTTGGGGTGAAATATGTGCTATGTATAAATCAAATTATATATAATTAAATAAAATTATAGTATTAAATCTATCTATCTATCTATCTATCTATCCAGTGTTTTTCCGTACCTCTGCCATCAGTCGTAGTTCCTAGGCCGTAACTGCACAGAGCCGAGAACTCCGCTGGAACATAAACACACAATTTAACAGCGTGCTCGCGGATGCCAGAGAACTCTAAACACGTCTGCAGTGTGTGTGTGTGCGTGTGTGTGTTTAAAGTTTGAGTCACACAAACACACTTCAGTCTCAGACATGTGTTGAACCTCTAAAGGAGCTGATGTCATCCATGATGTCATCGATTCCACAGCGAGCAGAGGTGAGGAGTGATGTGTCAGAGCTGCTGTTGAGGACCGAAACTAATGCAGAGTCACGCTAGATCCGTGGGTGAGTGTGTGTGTGTGTGTGTACCTGAGTTGAGCGGCGGGCACGGCTGGCACGGCTCTCCGAAGGCATACTCCACGTTGGCGCAGCAGCATTCAGATTTGGTCACAGCGCCGAAGAACGGTCGCACACACTGACCGCGTTTATACTCTCCGTAACACGTGCTGCGCATGTGTGTGTCTGCAGGAGAACAAAACCATCAAAGTCAACAAAAGCTCCGTCGAGGGACGTGACACATGCTCATTTGAACAAGAGCAATGTGCATGTCGTGATAAACAGCCATTGAGTAAATGACTGCACTCAAGAACAATAAGAGGCCATTTTATGCTCTTTTTCCAAAGTCTTGATGTTGTTTTTGTGCTCTACTAGAACAGGTTTTCCTGCTTGATTATTCTCCTCAGAGCTTTTTCATGATCAAACATCAACATCACAAGGAAGAAAGCATAAAGAGTCTCAAAACGGACTCCGTGTGCGTGTGGTTGCGCTCACCTACGCAGACGCGTCCGTCCAGCCCCACGGCGAGTCCCGGCATACACTCGCACCTGAACGAGCCCTCCGTGTTCACGCAACGACCGTTCATACACATGCCGTTAACCTCACACTCGTCCACATCTGACACACACAACACACATGATCTTTACTAAACAATAAAAATAAACACAAACATGTTAAAGTATCATATATGAGGATATTCAGATCTGAATGGTCTCTGATCGACGTCTGCTTTCGTTATACAAATAAGAGCTGCTAAACATCTGCTCTTGTGTGTCCATGAAGTCAAACTTTGATTTCAGGGTGAACTATTGAGATCTGTAATACCCATAATTCATCTGAACCAGACTCTCTCTCTCTCTCAGAGCTGAAGCTGAGCACAATCAGTGTGTGTGTGTGTTTCCTGAGTGCTAGACTTGTTCCTCTTGAGACTATACAAATCATTAATGAGCAAATACATCATATGCATGACTTCAGTGTGTGTGTGTGTGTGTGTTCAGGTTTGTCTGTGTTTATGAGAGCCAAATATGTAAAAAGGTCCTCAGATAATGTTCTGATTCAGACCAAATAATGTTAGCAGGTTTGTGTGACGGTTTAGGGCTGGTGTGTGTGTGTGTGTGTGTGTGTGTGTGTGTTCACTTACCCACACAGAATCGGCCAGTGCCATCCAACAAGTATCCGGGTTTACAGATGCACTTGAAGCTGCCGTCCTCATTAATGCACATGCCGTTCAGACAGATGTTCCTAATCAAACACTCGTCAGTATCTGAAACACACACACAACACAACCAACACTTAAACAGGGACGTCTTCATGAACATCCACGAATTTTCCAGCATGCAATTTTTTCTCAAGGACATGTTTTTCTTTATTGACTTTATTTCTCATATTCTCTTCTGATGCAAAACAGAATGCAATATAAGAATAGAAACTAAGAACAGAATAGTTAAACGTCTGACAACTTTTTATATCCGTCAAATAGCCCCAAAAGTTTAGTCTAATGTCTAACTACTATCGCAATCATCATTAAAGACTTTGATACTTTATCCAAAATATATATTTGTTTTTCATGCATGAAAACCGCATACACATACACTGCCCTCCAAAAGTTTGGAAACGCCCTAGAAAAGTGGGGTTTTGGACAATATTGGCATGAATCCTTTTAATTTGTGATAATTTTGCACTGAAGGGACAACACGAACTATGAAAACATATTTATTATATAAACAGTTTATACATAGAAAAAACTTCATCAAAATATCCAGCATTAGCAGCTATCTGGGTTCTGATTGGTTCATTGTATTCTAAACTTAATTGGCAATCAACTGTTGAAGCTATTAAGGTGTGCTGACCCAAAAATCTTTTACAAACCTGGGCCTTTAAACCAGTAACCAGGCAATGATAATGTCAAGTTACTTTAATGTATTTGCACCAAAAAATGATACAGATTTATGCTGATATCATCCAAAACCACACTTTGCCAGGGGTGTTTCCAAACTTTTGGAGGGCAGTATTTCTTTTTACAATCAACTTTTAAGCACTTTCCAACAAAACAAGTCCAAGCATTTCAAACCTTTCTAAAAATGAAATTCAAGCACTTGTCATTTACTCCTCCCCTGAAAACAGGCCACGCCCACTCTGACTCTGCCCTTGCAGTTAAACCCCACCCACTCAGAATGTTTCCACCCACTCAGACTCCGCCCACATGAATGCCTAATTGTCCACATTGCTCAGTTTAGAGCTGTGTAGATGGGAGTATTTGTGAAACCTGTTTGGAAACAATCAATATTTTTGCATTTCCTTTTGCTAGATAATCATAATTTTGACGTAATTATGATATAATTTATTATATTAAATTATGATGTCTAACCTTGGCAGTTCCTGCCGTCCGTTGAGATCTCAAAGCCGGCGTTGCACACGCAGTGGAAGCTTCCCTCCGTGTTGACGCAGCGGCCGTTGTTACAGATGCGACCGTTGGCCACACACTCGTCCAGATCTGCAGAGAACACACAGACGTGAGCGTGTGTGCATGTGTGCGATGTGTGTGTGTGTGTTTGTGTGTCATTACCTCGACACTCGGTTCGAGTCGCAGTGCTCTGGAATCCAGTGGGACACTGGCAGTAATAGGAGCCGTGTGTGTTCATACACTCTCCGACCGCACAGGGCCTTCGCTCACACTCATTGTCATCTGAACACACACACAGAAGTGAAATCACACTAGCTATGTTTCCATCCACCTATTTTTGTACACATTTTGGGATATAGCATTAAAAAATGCAGCAAAGATGCACATAAATTCTAAAAAAACGCATGCGCACAATTGAGGCGGATAATTTTTTTATCCAAAAAGAAGACATGCATAAACGACTATGATTTTGTTCTCTTGAACACATGGGATGGAAGCGCTGCTTTATTCGCAAATGTTTTATGCAATATTTCAATTTTGCGCAACGTTGGATGTAAACTTGTGCCGATATTCGAATATGCACGATAATGAATATGCACGATATTGTTATCATGGGCACTTCAAAATACCGTTAATAATAATTTATTCCTGATGGAACAGCAGAAATGCAGCGGTTAACCCGGAAACCCCCGGTGAAGTTTTTAAAATGCTTCAAACAGACATTCATTTTTTTGTAATCTCAATGTTGTTCATCACAGCACCAAATACTTAAAGACTTAATAGGCTATTTACTTTCAAACTTAAACATTTTTATATTTTAATCTGGACTACAACATGATTGGAAATGTTCTGATTATTGTTCAGTAAAACTTTGAGACATACGGCTTCATTAGTTAACATGTTAATTCATTATTACCAAACTGACCATGAAAAATACTTATAAAGCATTAATTATTCTTAGTTAATGTTAATTTCTTAGTTACTGTTTAATAATATTACTAAAATCAAAAGAACTTATAAAACTTACTGAGATAAAACTAACAATGATCAGTTGTGTTTCTTAACTCACATTAACAAAAAATGATACTTTCTGTAACAAATGTAGCTGTTGCTCAATCTTAGTTAATGCATTAAATAATGAGACCTTATTGTAAAGTGTTTCCTGTTGTTCTTTATAGCCTAATTCTTTTGCACTTTAATCTGTTTGAAAATGTTACTTTATATATTTTTGGTGTATTGTATTATCGTATTTAAACATTCAGAGTTATTTTTATTACAAAAAGAGTTCTTAAACCTGTTATACTATGACAACACTTTTTTTTGCATTTTATTTAAATCTCGTGATAATACCGTATACCGTGATAAAAGCTTCAGCAATTAATCGCAACATGAAATTTTGATACCGTCACATGCCTAGTTGGATGGAAACAAAGCTACTGACCGATGCATTCGCCGCGTCCGTCCAGCCTGAAGCCCATGTTACACTCGCAGCGGTAGCTGCCCGGCGTCGGCACGCATCGGCCGTTGATGCACAGATTACGAATCACCTCGCACATGTTCCTGATGCTGACGTTCTGAGGCAGGATGACTGAAAGAGAGAGAGACAGGAAGGCTCAGAGTCTCAACACTGCAGTGAGGAAATTAAATGTGTTTTTAATTTCACCTAGACAGCTTGATAGAGAAAGTCGAGGAAAGAGGCATGGAAAACATGTAAAGCTGTGTCGTCAATGGAAATTAATTCCGTACTTCTGAAAATATGTCCAAGGGGCAATACATAAATAATAAACAGAAGAGGTCCCAAGACTGAACCTTGGGGAACACCAACGGTAGCATAGCTCAGATCTAAAATTTTTGAGTTGTAGGAACTAGACACTTCAATGGTCCACTTTAGACATACTACTAAGTATCAGTAACTTGTCAACTATGTGTCAACTAGTTCTCATTAGAGTATTAGTAGACTGTTCGGTTCGAGTTAGTAGAATAAGCTGACATGTAAATGCAAAGTTACTCATAGTTAGTAGAATGAACCATCAAAATAGTGTGTTACCATACAATCTTACAACTTCATGAGCAATTTTATAATTAATACACTTTTTATACACAAATATTTATAAAAATTCTTATCCTTAATATTTAACCAGTGAATCATGAACGACTGGAAAAGTCATGAAGATTCACTGGATAACTTGTGGAATCCTGAAATTTAAAGTTTTGAAAACAAAACTGTATCATTATAGCAAATTAACCTATTTGCCTTTGATCGGATCACATGATCTTGAGACAAAGGCAGTAAAATATGTTTGATGTAAACATTTCGTATACCAATCTGTTTGTATCACATCTACAAACTGGCCAATGCGTGTTTGTGTTTATTACCAGGCCTGATGGTGAACGAGGGAAGGTCAGCAGACGTGGGCCGCAAAGGTATCGGGAACACATCAGGTGGGTAAGGGACATTTGGGTCATAGGGACCAGGACCAGGACGCGGAACAGGACCAGGATACGGACCAGGATATGGACCAGGGCCAGGGCCAGGACCAGGACCAGGGCCAGGACCAGGATATGGTCGCTCTGGATCAACAATCGTCTGACTAATCAGACAGAGTGTCTGATACTCCTCTGAGGAAAGAGAGAGAGAGAGAGAGAGAGTTGTTCAGTTTCATATTCATATTCTTCAGTTCATTAAAGTAAACTTGTTACATAGTTTCTGTATCATAATCATTATTTATTATCTGTTTTTTTCTTCCGATATTGCTTGTTGAAATGCAGTTTCAATAGTTAAGTTGTTCTAAACTATTTACTATATCGATTTAATGAAAATAGAAAGTTTCATTGCAAAAAAAAAAAAAAACTCTTTCCCCGCCATTGACATAATTTTCCATGTTTTCACTGTTATAGAGTAGGGGGCGCTATTACGCATCTTCTGAAAGAGTACAGAATCTCCGGATCAAAACACAGGCGAAGAAGAAGCAGAAACAAGCGATAAAGCATTATGCATGTTGTACGATTTTCTCAGCTTTTATTAATTTTTGTTTTTACGAAACTTTACCCACATTAAAGTGTTTTTAAAAAAAGAATGCATGAAGCTAGAATAAAACGGGTTTTTATGTAAAAGCAGAGGGTCTGTTTTTTCTTTTGATACATTGCATGTTCAGATATTCAGAAGAGGTCCCAAGACTGAACCTTGGGGAACACCAAGGGTAACATGTGATAGATCAGATCTAAGGTTTTTGATTTCAGTGGTCCACTTTAGACATACTAAAGTATCAGAACTGAGTGACTGACAGTACGATGAACTCTTGTCTTCAGAGATTAAGGGAAACCAACTGTCACGGCATGAGGCGTGTTAAAGCGTGTTGCGTCGGGTCACCTGTTCCGCGGATGGGACACATCTCTGGGACGGTGGATCCAGACCAGCATCCTTGGTTGTCACAGCAGCACTGACTCTTAGACATTCGCTGCTGCAGCAGGTTGGCACAGCGTCCGTTGACGATGCTGGTGTAGCAGAACCCCGTACGGGCATCTGGAGCAGAGCAGACGTTCACACTGCAGTTCAATACAGAGTCACTCCACTTCTGAGTGCTTCACTTGGTTCTGTTACATTTCTGGAGCTAAAATAGTCTCAAAATGAATGTGTTTAAAAATACGTGGCCACACACTCACACTCTCTCACGTACACACACATGCGCGCTATGTGACGGTGCAGTATATGAGTATAATGACAGAGCATCTCCAGCTGCAGGAGGAGCATGAGCGAGAGAGCGGCAAGCGATGATGGAGGAGAAGAGAGGGATGTTTGGCTCAGGAAACGTTTGGAGTGGATCGAGTCATAGCGCACATTCCTTCCACACAAACGCTCCTGAAGAACCACAGCCAACACACATCAGACCACTGACCCACTTACACACACACAGGACGTTTATTTTTACACTTTCATGTAATAATTCATCAGTTTCAGTTTAATATGCTTTACTGGTCTGACAAATAACTGTACGCATGTTCTGCCAAGGTTAGTTAAAAGTCAAATGACATTCAAAACCCCGGTAACGGTATCAGGGTTTGATGAAAAGCTAATAGTAATTAAATCATAAAAATGAAAAATAAATGATAAATGATTTGAAAATAAAAACGAATCAAAATAGAACACTTACTAAAATGATAAAAATGTAAAATCAAAATAAAAAAATCTAAACAAAAGACTAAAAATGATATTCTGAAAATGTAAAATGAAAACAGGTTTAAAAATAAAAAATAATCAAAATAAAACTTTAATTCTAACAATGCAAAATTAAAATAAAACATTTTGAAATAAAAACAATCAAATAAAAACACTTACTAAAAATCAATGAAATCCTAAAAATGTAAAATGAACAATTATTTAAAATAAAAACAATAAAAATAAAACACTTACTAAAACTTTATTAAATATACAAAATGTAAAATGAAAATAAATTAAATTAAAAAGAAAACAATCGAAATAAAAATTAAATTCTAAAAATAAAAAAATATTTTTTAAAATAACAATTACTAAAAATAAATAATAAACATGTAAACTAAAATAAATGATTTACAAAAACAATCAAAATTAAACACTAAAAATGTAAATCTAAGAATGTAAAATTAAAATAAATGATTTTTAAATAAAATTAATGAAAAAACACTAAAATCAAATTAAAATAGAATTAATTATTGTTATAATAGAATTAAGGTAAAATTATAATTATTATTTTAAAATAAAAACAATCAAAACAAAACACCATTTTTTTCAAAACACAAAATTAATTAAATCATAAAAATGTAAATTTAAAATAAATGTTTTTAAAATAAAATCAATAAAAATAAAACACTGGCTAAAAAATGAATTCTGAAAATATAAAATGAAAAATAAATGGTTTAAAAAATAAATACATAAAAATAAAACACTAACTAAAAATTAAAGTAAATAAGATGGAATATTTTATTTGTTTACCTGCATGTCATGTGACCATTAACTTACATCAGCGAACTATGAACATACAAATGTGAACATTGTTAAATTATTGAAATATTAGCTTAAAATCTCAAGAGGACTTCAAGAAAATATTTTAGATCAAAGAGGTTCGGCTCACAAACACATATGGCAATCCCTGAACTACAGCAATGTGACATTTTTCTGAGCGAAAGGAGTTTTCAATGAGGAAAAACATGCAAGATGATCTGAACGTGAGTTTGCAGTGGATTGTGGGGGATCCTCCACCTTTGGATTTCATTACAACTTTAAATGTGAACAATAAGAAAACAGTAACAGTTTCTCTGGAGGAGGAGAGCAGGAGGTGGTCAGACTCACCGATGCAGCGCGAGCCGTCCAGCGCCGTGTCGAAGCCCACCGGACACCTGCAGAAGTAGCTGCCGATGGTGTTGGAGCACTGACCTCCACTGCAGAGGCCCGGGATGTGAGAGCACTCGTCAATGTCTGAGACACAACAACCCATCAGACCACATCAGATCCAGTACATCATGGCTGCCCAAGAAAACCATACTAGTTAAAGCAATAGTTCTCGTCATCATCTACTGACCTTCATGCCTTCTGAAACACACATGACGATCTTCAGGATATCGACTGCAGCAGTAATCGTTATCAACACTACTGTTCAAAAGTTCGGGGTCGGTGAGATTTATTTATGTTTTTTAAAAAAAAGTCTCTTCTGCTAACCAAGGCTGCATTTATTTGATCAAATACAGTAAAAATGTGAAATAATTTTACAATTTAAAACAGCTGTTTTCTATGTGAATATATAGTAAAATGTAATTTATTCCTGTAATCAAAGCTGAATTTATTTGATTAAAAATGCAGTAAAAATCACAAAATATTATTACAATTTAAAACAGCTGTTTTCTATGTGAATATATAGTAAAATGTAATTTATTCCTGTGATCAAAGCTGAATTAAAAATGCAGTAAAAATCACAAAATATTATTACAATTTAAAACAGCTGTTTTCTATGTGAATATATAGTAAAATATAATTTATTCCTGTGATCAAAGCTGAATTTATTTGATTAAAAATACAGTAAAAATCACAAAATATTATTACAATTTAAAACAGCTGTTTTCTATGTGCATATATAGTAAATGTAATTTATTCCTGTGATCTGAATTTATTTGATTAAAAATACAGTAAAAATCACAAAATATTATTACAATTTAAAACAGCTGTTTTCTATGTGCATATATAGTAAATGTAATTTATTCCTGTGAATAAAGCTGAATAAAAAATACAGTAAAAATCACAAAATATTATTACAATTTAAAACAGCTGTTTTCTATATAAATATAGTAAAGTGTAATTTATTCCTGTGATCAAAGCTGAATTTTCAGCATCATTACTCGTCACATGATCCTTCAGAAATCATTCTAATATGATGATTTGCTGTTCAAGAAACATTTATGATTATTATCAATGTTGAAAACAGTTGTGCTGCTTCAGATTTTTGTGTCAAAACCATCATACATTTTATTTTTTAGAATTCTTTGATGATTAGAAAGTTCAAAAGAGCAGCATTTATTCTGAATAGAATCTTTTGTAACATTATAAATGTCTTTATTGTCACTTTTAATGCATCCTTGATGAGTAAAAGTATCAATTTCTTTTCAAAGCTTTTGAAGGATAGTGTTTACATAAATAGATATAAACAAAAAATTTCAGGTTTTACTCGAATCAAAATATATTTTATCTTTAATGCCTTTGGTTTAGGTCGGTAAGTGAAGGACAGTTTAGCTGAGAAACACTAAACTTCTCTAATCTCAAGTCAAATGTTTCACACTACTAAAGAGCACAGACCGTGAACAGACATCATCTACACAACAAAATCTACACACACACTCGGTTCTGCTTTAAAGGGTTCAGTAACGACTCATTTGATTGAACAAGAAAAAATAAAACTCTTCTGTCCTGCTGTAAACACAAAGAAGCAGCCAGACTCTCTCTGTCTCTGTCCTGTAAACACTGCTGAAAGCGTCGTCTCTGAGCTAATGAGACTCTGTCTGAACAAACTCATGCGAATCTTGTCTAAGTGATGTCGGGACCGTCGCAGAACCAGCTTGAGTCTGAACGGCACATGGTGTCAAGCTTTAAAGCGCCCTATTATGCTATTTTAAAGTTTCTAATGTTGTTTTCGAGTCTCCTGCAACAGGTTCACATTCATCCAAGGTCAAAAACACTTTCATTTCCTCATAATATCCACTGCAGCATCAGCTCTTTTCTCTCAGTGTCTGAAACGGTTCGTTCAAAGATTCGGTCTCTCTAAACCCCGCCTTTCTGAGAGCTGCTCTGCTGTGATTGGTCAGAAACCAAACGCTCATTATCATATCTGAATCTCAGCTCTTGATTCACAGCGATTCGAACAGTAACAGTTTTACCGTATCAATCTCTTTGGCAGCGTCTTCTCGACACGAACAACACGAATCAAACTCTTCCAGTCTCAGATACAACTACAGTGATTGAGGGCGGGGCAAAGAGACGCTGTTCAGCCAATGAACACCAGAGGCGGGCATTATGCGAATTAGTTGAGAAGTGAGACTGAATTACTGACGACTCGTTTCTGTTCGGAATCAATTCATTCATTTAGGAGACAAAAACTCCATTTATCTGCACTTTGATCTTTGAAACAGAGCTTTTACATTCACAAACAGCTCTATTGCACACTACATGAAAGGAAATATATTTCATTAGACGACGTTTTAGATGCAGTTTATGTGAGAGAGTTTCTAATGGATGAAGCTCATTCTACTGTAAAACACTAAACCAGATAAAACCCCAAACAGAGAGTCTGAGATGACAAAAATACACAAAGATAAATGCTAAGAGGAGTTTTGTCTCAGATGGTTTCTCCTAAAAGTCCTCAAGATAGATAAAAACACCCAAAAGAGTCAGTAATTGTCATCCAGTAAGAGTCTAGAGCTGTGAAATGAATGTGGAGTGGCTAAATAAAAATGTAAGATTATTAGAAAATACAATTCTAGTCTTTCTACTTCAAAATGTCATGCTTAATTCAATGTTGCTCGCCATTTGTTTGTAATTTTATGTGAAATTATCTAGAAATCTCTGAGTGAAAATTGTTTCAGTGCAGATCATATTGAGATTTTGTTTTCTTAGCAAATCTGAGCATATTTTGAGATATGCAATGACTTCTTAAACTCTAGAGGAGACAGATGTAAAATCATGCTCTTCCACTGTATTTCTGTCTTGTTTTCCAGCACAAATATCTAATTCTTAAATCAAGATACGCTTACTGGAGTCTGCATCAAAATGAAGTGAGTTTGTGCTCAAAACAAGAACAAATATCTGCTAATGGGGTCAGAAAAATAAACTACACACGAACAAAAACAAGATTATTATTATTATGACCCCATTAGCAGATATTTGTTCTTGTTTTGAGCACAAACTCACTTCATTTTGATGCAGTTTGCATTAAACCAGACTCCAGTAAATATATCTAGGTTTAGATATTTGCACAGGAAAAACAAGACAAAAATACTGAGGAAGAACATCATTTTTTGCAGTGAGGAGATGAGGAAACATCTGAGAACTTCAGTATAAGTCTGTTCTCCATTCTCAACATCACTGCTGTCTAGGAGAAACATTTGAGATGTTAAAGAGATCTCATGTTGTGTGTAGAGACAATACAAACTCCAGCTGCACAGCCAAACCACGAGTTCTGATGTGTGTGTGTGTGTGTGTGTGTTCTCACCTTCACATTTCTGTGTTATTTCGTTGAACTTGTGTCCGGCGGGGCATTTGCACTCAAATGAGCCCACAGTATTCACACAGTTCCCCCCCTGACAGAGTCCAGGAATGGCTTGGCACTCGTCCACATCTGCGCACACACACACACACACACAGAAAGGAAATGCTTTAACAACACAACACAACAGATGCACTCAAATCAGTGTGTGTAATTCAAAACAGAACAACATCAGGAGGAAATATCGACGTTCCAGCAGAATGAAGCCCCGTCACTTCATGTGTGTTTTGTGGAGCCACAAAAAAGAGCAAAGAGTTATGACAAAACCAATCATAGTCTTTCATTTCAATGTGAACAATCAAATGTAAGTAAAATGTGTGTCACTGATCATGTGGCTTTTTATACAGACAGTCAAGATGTTCTTCCATTATGTCACAGAAAAGATCTAAACCATACTGTTTAAAAAGGGGAAAAGGGTGTATATATATACTAAAGCTCAAGAATCTCTGCTGGAGATCATAATCACCATCAGGTTTAGTTCATGTTCAGATTCTTAAACACCTCTGATTGGCCATTGCACTCAACAGATATGTCTATGATTGGTTACAATGATAGCGCATTAATAATCGCTGATAGATGCCTGCTTTCAAACACTCCCGTATGCATCTGTGTAAGAGCGTCAAAGATGTCTATTTAAAACATGTTTTTAAAGCGTTGATCATTGTAGCAAATCACCGACGTATCTGTTGAGTGCATGAACACAATGGCCAATCAGAGGTGTTTAAAGGGTTAGTTCACCCAAAAACTTAATTTCTGTCATTATTTACTCTCCCTCATGCCGTTCCACACCCGTAAGACCTTCGTTCATCTTCAGAACACAAATTAAGATATTTTTGATGAAATCTGAGAGGTATATGACTCGTCTATATACTAATCAACAGAAAGGTACTAAAGACATTGTTAAAACAGTCATGTGACTGCAGTGGTTCAACCTTAATGTTATGAAGAGACGAGAATACTTTTTGTGTGCAAAAACAAAACAAAAATAACCACTTTATTCAACAATTTCTTCTCTTCTCTGTCATTATCTTACGCAGGTGACGCAGTAACACAGTGAAGGTTCCGTGTTTACATCCGAATGCCGGGTCAGTATTGGCCAAAGCTGATCACGTGATCAGCACGACGTATGCGTGTGACGCTGACGCAGGAGCCGGCCAATAATGAGTCGAACCTGGAAGCGCTGGACGTAAACTACATATGAGAATGACACAGAAGAGAATTTTTGTTTTGTTTTTGCGCACAAAAAGTATTCTCGTCTCTTCATAACATTAAGGTTGAACCACTGCAGTCACATGACTGTTTTAACGATGTCTTTAGTTCCTTTCTGGACCTTGAAAGTGTTGATTATATTGCTGTCTATGGACGAGTCTCTCAGATTTCGTCAAAAATATCTTAATTTTAAAGGTCTTATGGGTGTGGAACGACATGAGGGTGAGTAATAAATTATAGAAATTTCATTTTTGGGTGAACTAACCCTTTAAGAATCCCCATGAGAGACACCAAATACTGAGACATTCTCACATTCATCTTCAGGTATTTAATTCAACTTCTCACTTTTATTCTGATGATATAGTTTGTAATAAAATGTTCTGTTCAGCTCTGGACATTCTAGTGTAGGTTAATGGTGAACACACCTGCATCACACACACACACACAGAAGAATGCAGTCACATGCGCAGACACACACTGACAGACAGACAGACAGACAGAGAGGAGCAAGGAAAAATGTTGAGGGACAGAATAAAAACCTGATTGATTTGAAGAGAAGTGTGAGACAGAATAGAGAGAGAGGAGACGAAAACGAGACGAGCCCACGCTCACCCTCCCAGAGCGGCTCAGACAGCCAGACGATAAAAGAATTTACCCAGCTGGAGGAATTACAGTCACAGCCAAACCACACACACACACACCGGAGTCATTCTGTGACAATACTGAAGATCCTCTTCAAGACCTGCAGCACAGACTGGCACATCTTACCCCAGCACTGCTTTGTGTTTGCTCTGCAATGCATTTTACAGATGGAGTCAATATTAATAATATTACACATTTTGTCTCTTGGAAATGGTCATTTTACAGTAGCTTGAGTTGGGATACCGATGCAAATTTGTTTTTACATTTGTAAAAATTTAATCAACCTCATTTTTATAGGGTACATTAGCCTAAAGACATTTCGTAAAAGTACAAATGCACAAAAACTGCTACAGCTCAACAACAGAAAATACTGTGATTATATTCCATTACTCCTTTAATACATGTTTACATTAACAATGCAATAAAATTTGATATGAATATCCCACATTTCTGCCACAATACCATGGTTATAGTTAGAGTTACTACAGTAAATCCATAGAAGATGTTGGTGATTTGTGAATTGAAAAGCCTTCTAATTGGATCGTTGTGGCACAAAGTTTCTCCTGTTATCCATGTCAGCACTGTTAAAACTAGTTTAAATCACTGAGCCATTTGTGGATTGTATCGCCGAACTTCTCACTCGATCTTTCACCGCTGTTTAGTGTCACATGATCGAGACGGTCAGCGAGTAAATGCATTTGCTCTGAGCTGATAAATGTTCCGTGTGGGGCCGTTTAAACAAGCAGCGCTGTTTCGTTCTGCTTTTGGTGTGCATTTCTAAAACAAATTCATGCATTTATCTTTCTGTTTGATAAATGTGAATGAATTTATAGTCCTTAGGTTTCTTTATGCTTTGTCATGATCTTTAGTTTTTGAAAGATAGTGAGAAAATGCCCATAAACTGTATTTAATAAATGACAAAACAGGATGACATAAACAAAGAACCAACCCAGCTGACAAAAATATGTTCTAAGAACGTTTTGCTAACATTCCCATTAAGCTATGAAAACATTTTATTGGAATGTTCTCTGAAACATTCAAAATATCCAGTTTTTTACATGTTTTTTCTTGGTTATGCGAACGTTAAGGAAAAAACATTCCATTTTGCAAACATGATGGGAATGATACTTTTGAATTTTCTCTGAATGTTCTGAATCAAGAAGTAACATTTTGGCAAACATCCAACTAAACAGTTCAGGTAAAACCGTTCCATGAACGATGCATAAATTATGTTTGGTAACACTTTATTTTAAGATGACGTAGTTACACATTACTACATGTACTTAGTATAGTAATAACAATAAATTATGGATAATTACAAGTAACTAATCCTAAACCAAACCCTGACCCTAACCCTAACTCTATAGTTTGTACATGTAGTTAATTAATATCACCAAAGTAACTTTAAGACAACTGTCTCATAAATACTGTTTCTAAACACTCAAATCATGACAAAAAATTTTATTTTTCAGGCTGGATCAACCTAATGCGCATGCACAGTCCTAAATGCGCGTCTGACTGTTTCTATAGGAACCGGAGCTTCTAACGGCCGCTGCAGTGTCGCGATGACTTTACCAATTGGCGATTGGCTCTTATTTAGAAGGCGGGACTTCTAAATTTCTCCCATTCAAAACAATACAAATGACGCGTTATTCTATAGTCTTTGATATCACTCAGTACTTATTTGAAGAAGTACACTGTAACTACGTCACCTTACAATAAAGACCTGATAACTTTGAACTGATGTTCATTAACGTTACAGGAAGAACGTTTGTTCATAACTTTGCCAGAACGTTAGCTAATGTTCTGAGAATGTTCCCTGTTAGCTGGGATACACATCATCATTTACTAATTTATTTCAACAATGATTGTAAACATGGACAAATGTATAATATAAAGCACTCTTTTTGGCACAAATGAACCTCAATACCCATCAGCCTTCAGCTCACAGATCAGCAGGTGCATCATCTGACTAATTTGTGTGTGTGTGTTGCACTCGTCCTGGAGGAAGTTTTTAGTGTTTCAGAGTTGATCTTGATCAGTGTGTGTGTTGTGGGATCGTCTGGCTCGCTGAAGCATGCATCTATGTGTTCTGACAGTGTGTCCTTGTTTGCATGACTGCGAGCATTCCTGCATTAGAACCAAAACCAATCAGACTCAATTAGAGCCGACCCGTCTGTGTGTGTGTGTGTGTGTGTGTGTGTTTCACCCTGACAGGCCCCAGAGCGATGGTTGGGAATGAAGCCCCGGCGGCAGGGGTGCGGTTGAGCCGGACACTGTTCACACGGGTGACCCCAGGCCCGTCCCACCGTCGCACAACACAGCGTCTTGGTGCAGACGATTCCTGTCAGCTGACCCTGACACATCTGGTTACTGACCGACGCGAAACAGGGTCCTGTCCTGTAATCTGGAGGACACAGAACACATTAAATAAAGAGAAACAGGGATGAAACGCCTCCATTGTAGTTTAGAGGTTCCTTCCAGGAACGAACACTTCACAATATCCCTCATTTAAATAATTCATATGCAGAATAAAGAGGCGGGGCCTGGTTGAGTTAGTTAGTAGAGTGTTGAAACTGGCAGTTATGGTAAGGGGCGGGA
The DNA here is from genome assembly GCA_028476615.1 of Culter alburnus. Classification (NCBI taxonomy): domain Eukaryota; kingdom Metazoa; phylum Chordata; class Actinopteri; order Cypriniformes; family Xenocyprididae; genus Culter; species Culter alburnus. The sequence goes on along the minus strand of JAOTNS010003884.1, from coordinate 810,288 downwards.
CATTTCTCAAACACCAATCACAACACACTGCTCCAGCCGACCAATCAGAGCACATTGTGCTTTTCAGAAGTAGGCGCTTCAAAGAGACAGGAACTAACTAGCAGTCATTACAAATAAAATGTGATTATCAATAACAATTAAAATATTGCAACAAAACTGATATACTAGCAATAGTGAAAATAAGTTTTTTTTTAAAAGGTTAAAAATAAATATTACTATTATCCCAATTAAGAAATTAAATATTAAAATTTAAATGAAACAAATAAAAAAGATATGTTAAAAAAAGATATAAATGAAGTATATCACTTCGGCATAAAGTGTTCAAGTAAACATACAAAATAGAATTTAAATAAAATACTAAACACATTATAGATATGATATTCTCATTCACAGTGTTTATTTTAATACCTCAAGAAGACTGGAATTTTTTTTTAGTTACGTCTTTATATTTATATTATCTTTAACCTATTCATTAAATGATGACGCAGATAAACATTACATTGAACCGACATTAAATGCACAACAAAGCGCCGTTACTCATTTGACATGTGATTAATTTAGCCAATCACAACGAGACATTTACACAGAAGAATTTCAGAAATTAGTAAAAATACCATTAAAATGTTATGATTCTCAATAACAAGTTCAGTAACACAGTAAATATGTAAAACAGTTAGTTTCAAAGTAAAAAAAATAAAATAAAATTGATATTTAATCGGCCATCACTATATAAGTCGTTATTTTGTTTTTTTGGCACACCAAAAATATTCTCGTGGCTTTATAATATTAATATTGAACCACTGTACTCACATGAACTGATTTAAATATGTTTTTAGTAAATTAATGGATCTTGAGAAAGGAAATGTCATTGCTGGCTATGCAGGCCTCACTGAGCCATCGGATTTCAACAAAAATATCTTAATTTGTGTTCTGAAGATGAACGAAGGTCTTAGAGGTGTGGAACGACATGAGGGTGAGTAATTAATGACATTATTTTCATTTTTGGGTGAACTAACCCTTTAAAAATAAACAAAAGCAAATAGCAGAAAAATAAAAGCAACTGAATAAACATATATGAATGACTGCCAGATATTAATTGAAACTCTAAACTGTGATGTCAAATGCATTATAGTTGTTTTGACACACTAACGGAACCATGAAGATGGACGCTTTTATTTTAGCATTGACTTAATATTGAACATATACTGGTACTTTTGCTGTGCCTACGAACATTGGTATTGAAATAAATAATGAAGAATGAATGATGATGAAGAACATGCACTGATGTTCTTACCACGTTGATCAACTCACTGGGAGCAGGACAACACCTGTACTGTGTGTGTGTGTGTGTGTGTGTGTGTGTGTGTGCGCGTGTGTGTGGTGTGTGTGTGTGTGTGTGATGTCATGTGTGTGTTTGTCTGAAGGGGACACTCCCTGCACTGCTCAACATCTGGGAGCGATAAAACTCACACTCACACACACACACTTACAGTCTCAATCTCACTCTCACTCTCACTCACACACACACACACACACACACACACACCAGAGGCCGCATTAGCTGAGCTTGATTCATTATGGAATTCATGATCTCCTGCAGTTCATCAGCTGAATAAATCTCTGGGAATGTCGGTGTTCACTGTGCTCTCTGTGCACCTCATTCCTGCACAAATCCAATTTAACAATCATTTACAAAAATGTGACTTCAGCTGAGAGTGAGTCAGACACACTAACTTGACTCCATTAACTCTTTATGACCGTCCAATCAGAATCTATCTATCCATCCATCTGACATGCAACACACTTTTCTCGAGTTGCCCGAGTGATAAACACACACCCATCCCTCCTGACGTGATTGGTGTCTTCTGCTCCAGCGGTAAGCACATGGTCTCTGAGGACGAGGATGTGTCATAAAGGGATGTTTCCACTTGCATTTCCACATAAATATGGATTCCAACAAAATGAGCAACAAACAAACAGAGAACGCTCTGTCCTGTTTCACAAACACTGAACTCCAGCACATCTGCAGCTAATAACGGCCACAGAACATCAGAGTCCAGAAATCAGGTCTTCAACACACACACACACACACACACACATACACACACACACACACACACACACACACCACCACAGGCCTTGACCGGCTTTCTAAGAGGAAACAGCTCAGCAAAACGCAGAGAGAAACGGCCTTCAGAATCAGAACTACAAACTACACTCAGAGGAGTAATTATTGATGTGTATTTTGGTGGTTTTGACGGCTCTGGGTGGATGAGGTGATGTTTTATGAACACATTAAAACGAAAAGAAAAAGATAAACTAAGTGTGTCTCACCTCTTTCACACTGAGCCCCAGTGAAGCCGTAATTACACAGGCATCGGTTCGGAGCGACACATCGGCCTCCGTTCAGACAGCCGGACTCACACACCGCTGGAGAGACAGACAGAACGAGAGAGAGACAGTGTTAACGTCTGACGCGGGTCCGTCAGCATGTGCTGCAGTGATACGGTGCCTTACGCTGGCCGCAGTGAGCTCCAGTGTATCCCTTCTGACACAGACACTGCTCCTCCGCACACGTCCCACCGTTCATACAGCGGATGTTACAGTTCTGGACTGAAGATAAACATGACATGTTATTTACTGTTCGTACTATACACATCTATCTATCTATCTATCTATCTGTCTGTCTGTCTATCCATCTATCTATCTATCTATCTATCTATCTATCTATCTATCTATCTATCTATCTATCTATCTATCTATCTATCTATCTGTCTGTCTGTCTGTTATCTATCTATCTATCTATCTATCTATCTATCTATCTATCTATCTTCTGTCCTATCCATCTATATCTATCTATCTATCTATCTATCTATCTATCGTCTGTCTATCCATCTATCTATCTATCCATCTCCTATCTATTATCATCTATCTATCTATCTATCTATCTATCTATCTTATCCTGTCTGTCTATCTTATCATCTATCTATCTATCTATCTGTCTGTCTGTCTGTCTGTCTATCCTATCTATCTATCTGTCTGTCTGGTCTGTCTCTCTATCTATCTGTCTGTCTGTCTATCTATCTATCTATATATCTATCTGTCTGTCTGTCTGTCTGTCTATCATCTATCTATCTATCTGTATCTTCGTCTGTCTGTCTGTCTGTCTGTCTATCTATCTATCTATCTATCTGTCTGTCTGTCTGTCTGTCTGTCTGCTGTCTATCTATCTATTCTATCTATCTGTCTGTCTGTCTGTCTGTCTATATCTGTCTGTCTATCTATCTATCTATCTATCTATCTATCTATCTGTCTGTCTGTCTGTCTGTCTGTCTGTCTGTCTATCTGTCTGTCTGTGTCTGTCTATCTGTCGTCTATCTATCTATCTTCTATCTATCTGTGTCTGTCTGTCTATCTTTATCTATCTGTCTGTCGTCTGTATCTTTATCTATGTCTGTCTGTCTGTCGTCTATCTATTATCTATCTATCGTCTGTCGTCTATCTATATATCTGTCTATCTATCTGTCTGTCTGTCTGTCTGATCTATGTCTGTCTGTCTGTCTGTCATCTATCTGTCGTCTGTCTATCTATATCTGCTGTCTGTCTATCTATTTATCTATCTATCATCTGTCTGTCTGCTATATATCTATCTATCTATCTGTCTGTCTGTCTGTTGTCTGTCTATTATCTATCTATCTATCTATCTGTCGTCTGTGTCTGTCTATATATCTATCTTCAATTCAATTCAATTCAATTCAATTCAATTCAATCTATCTATCTATCTATCTATCTGAGACGCGTCACTCTGCACCGATCAGGACCGTTATTTTTATTTGATATCTATGTATCTACCTATCTATGTATCTATCTGTCTACCTATCTATGTATCTTCTATGTATCTATGTTCTATTGTCTGTGGTATCTATCTATCTGTCGATCTGTCTGTCTGTCTGTCTGTCTAGCTATCTATCTTTCAATTCAATTCAATTCAATTATCTATCTATATTATCTATCTCTCTATCTATCTATCCTATGTATCTATGTATCTATGTACCTATCTGTCTATCTATTTATCTGTCTATCTGTCTGTCTATCTATCTATGTATCTATCGTCCTATTTATCTATCTATCATTTATGTCTATCTATCTATCTATCTATCTCTATCTTCTGTCTGTCTTCTATCTCTCTCTATCTATCTCTGTCTATCTGTCTGTCGTCTGTCTGTCTCTGTCTATCTCTATCTACTGTCTGGTCTGTCATCTATCTATCTGTCTGCTGTCTGTCTCTATTTATCTATCTCTATCTGTCTGTCTGTCTATCTATTTATCTCTATCTGTCTGTCTGTCTGTCTGTCTGTCTATCTATCTATATATCTATCTGTCTGTCTGTTGTCTGTCTATCTATCTATCTTTTCAATTCAATTCAATTCAATTCAATTCAATTCAATTCAATTCAATCTATCTATCTATCATATCTATCTGAGACGCTCACTCGCACCGATCAGGACCGTTATTTTTATTTGATATTATGTATCTACCTATCTATGTATCTATCTGTCTACCTATGTATCTATCTATGTATCTGTATCTATCTGTATGTCTGTCTATCGTATCTATCTGTCTATGTCCTGTCTGTCTGTCGTCTGTCTAGCTATCTATCTTTCAATTCAATTCAATTCAATTCATTCTATCTATTATCTATCTATCTATCTGTATCTATGTACTATCATCTATTTATTGTCTCTGTCTGTTATCTATCTATGTATCTATCTGTCTATCTATCTATCTGTCTATCTGTCTGTCTGTCTGTCTGTCTAGCTATCTATCTTTCAATTCAATTCAATTCAATTCAATTCTATCTATCTATCTATCTATCTTTCAATTCAATTCATTCAATTCAATTCAATTCAATTCTATCTATCATCTATCTATCTATCTGAGGCATCACTCTGCACGATCAGGACCGTTATTTTTATTTGATATCTATCTATCTATCTATCTATCTATCTATGTATCTATTCTGTCTGTCTGTCTGTCTATCTATCTATCTATCTCAATCTCAATTCTATCTATCTATCTATCTATCTTCAATTCATTCAATTCATCTATCATTCTATCTATCTATCTATCTTTAAATTCAATTCAATTCAATTCTATTCTATGTATCTATCTATCTATCTATGCTATCTATCTATCTATCTATCTTTCATACTTTACACAAACATATCGCTTCCGTTGATTTAATATTAAGGTAATTACAGACCAACACAAACCCTAAAGGAAAACGTACAAAAACATTATTGTATGAATCATTCTTCCTGTTGGGGACGCCCACAAAGAGAGACTTTAGCTCACATCTGGGGACGAATTTGTCCCCAAACTACAGCCAAACACACACACACACACAAACAATCACACACACACCACACACACACACACACACACACACACACACACACACACACACACACACACACACACACAACACCCCAGTGGCGCTGCAGCAGTGATCCAGTGAGGAGCATTCGAGCGGCGGGTGAGGCCTGTTGACTGTGGATGGCCTCCAAATCACACACACCCATCCAGACATGGCTAATATTCACAATATTTGTTATTCACAATCACAGCAATAAAACAACCGCAAGAATCTGAGACGCGTCACTCCGCACCGATCAGGACCGTTATTTTAAACACCCGAAACAGATGACCATCGTCCAGCAGGGTTGTGTTAAGACGCCAAACCTTAATCTGAAAAAATCATGCGAGGATTGCATTTGCTGCTATTACTGACCATTTTAAGATCATCTGCTGATAACGGTGTCATTCGGCCTCAATAAATAAATAAATAAAACAGCCGTGTCAATGGATCATGTAAAATCTGATTTCAAATATTTTTATGAAACAAAAATATAGAATTTGTCTGACATTTATGCAAAATAAAGTATTAAATTTCGCACTTCATCTCTAGTGGATACTTCACAGAATGAAGTCAAACAGAATTAATCTATGTCAGAAACGAACACTGGCTTGAAATGATCAAAACACCTGAGAATGATGTCATGACAGGAAACAGGAAGTAAATCACATGATCATCAGCTCCTCTCTGACTCCCCCTGTATGACTGACACACCTGGATGAAGAAGAAAGACAGACGGACTGAATTGTCGTACCTGATTTGGATCCGCAGGTGGGCGCGATCTGGCCGGTCGGACAGGTGCACATGTTGGGTCTGGAGCAGAATCCGTCTCCACAGGAGCTGCGACAAATCGCTGAGGAGGAAAATAATGACTGACTATATTTACATTTCATTGACCTCAATAAACATTCAGGTACAGGTGAAGCTCTACACTTCTGAATATCTATCTATCCATTCTTCTGTCTACCTATCTATCTATCCATCCATCCATCCATCCATCCATCATTCACCAATCCATCATCCATCCATCCATCTATCTATCTATCTATCTTCATCCATCCATCCATCCATCCATCCATCCATCCACCTATCCATCCATTGATCCATTCATCCACCATCCATCCATCCATCATCATCCATCCATCCATCATCCATCCATCATCCATCCATCATCATCCATCCATCCTCCATCCATCTTCATCCCCATCATCATTCACCTATCCTCTATCCTATCTATCTATCTATCATCTATCTATCTCTCTATCTATTCATTTATTGTTCTATCTATGTATTATCATATCCATCCATCTATCTATCCATTATTGTTCTATCCGTACCCGTATATCTATTGTTCTATTTATCTTCTTTCTATCTATCCCATATCCATCCATCCATCCATCATCCCGTAAGTCAGTCTATCTATCTATCTATCTATCTATCTTCTATCTATCTATCTCTCCATTCATCCATCCATCCATCCCCTATCTATCCTCCCATCTATCTATCTATCTATCTATATATCTATCTATCTAATCTATCATCGTTCTATTTATCTCACTAGTATCTATCCATCTTCATCTCTATCCATTTATGTTTATCCGTACATCCGTCTATCTTCTATTGTTCTATTATATCATCCTCATCCATCATCCTATCCATCATCCATCCATCCATCCATCCACTACTATCTATCTATCTATCTATCTATCTATTCATTTATGTTCTTTATCTCTTATTTATCTATCCATTCCATCCATCTATCCATTTATTGTTCTATCCGTACATCCGTCTATCTATTGTTCTATTTATCTTTTTCTATCTCCATCTATCCATCCATCCATCCATCATCCATCCATCCGTAGTCAGTCTATCATCTATCTATCTATCTATCTATCTATCTATCTATCTATCTATCTATCCATCCATCCCCCTATCTATCTATCCCCCATCTACTATTATATCTATCTAATATATCATCTATCTATCTATCTATCGTTCTATTTATCTCACTATGTATCTATCCATCTTCCATCCATCTATCTATCCATTTATTGTTCTATCCGTACATCCGTCTATCTATCTATTGTTCTATTTATCTCTCTTTCTATCTATCCATCCATCCATCTGTAAGTCTATCTATCTATCTATCTATCTATCTATCTATCATCTATCATCATCCCTCTATCTATCTATTATCTCTATCATCATCCTATCTGATTCTCTATGTATCTATCCATCATCCATCCATCTATCTATTCATTTATTGTTCTATCCATCAATCTGTCCGTCTATCTATCTATTATTCTATTTCTCTCTCTTTCTATCTATCCATCGATCTGAGTTTCATGAGTTACATTGATAAATCATTTATGAAAAAAGCACTGCAATATTGCATAAAAAAAAAGAATTGTCCAGTCTTCAAATCCATCCCACAAATCAAAGTCTGCAGACTGAGGTCTGGTCCTGCTGTCAGGTCTTTTTCCATGAGACCGTCTTCCACTCAATCGAGGCATATGCCAGCTGTCTTATTCAGGAAATATCGGCTTAATCGGATTAATGTGATTAAATGATGCATATGTAATTGGAATGCGACCAAACCCTGGTTATTACCGGAACGCTCTTATAAGTGCGGTCAGTGAGGAGGTCAGAGAGACTTGGGCCATTGTGACCGAAATCCATTAGTGTGCCTGACCTTCACATGTAAACAACATCACCCCACCCACCGCGCCTGGGAGACGGCAGACCGCCAAAATCACACAACGATCTCGAACGCTGCCAATCTATTCATTTACAGGACGAAAGCAAAAACAACAATCCAGTGCATGTATACTGACCAACCCCCCCCACGCCCTCCACCGCGGTTGAGTCATGCAGATAGTGCGCGTGTGTGTTTACTTGTGCTTTACACACCAAAAAGGAAGTGGATGAGGACTTACGGACGATGCACTGGTTCCCTCCGGTCAAGGTCTTCCATCCGGGACAGCAGTACGCATGGTGACGGGATCCACACACATTCGGCCTGCGGGGAAGATTTCGGCAAATCAACAATCTTTCCTGAGGAAAATTCCAATTTTATTTGTCACACACGTCCCACTTTATATGTACTTGCCTCAAAAACAAAAATTATGCATCAAATGATTCCTTTAAATTTTAGTAGTTCCATAGTAGTTAAAGACACTTGTAAAGTGGGACGCTTTGTACATAGAATAAAATTAACAATGGAATAATACACAGCAAAATCTCCAGAGTTAAATCAACTCTGCTCAGAGTACATATGGTCTCTCTCTAAATAGTGTTAAAATAACACTGAAGCAGAGTTAAAGTTAATGAGATAATTAAGCAATTAATTAAGTAATGATTGTGCATTAGTGATGAACACCTGCTGTTAACAAGCAGAATCACTGAAGAAATAAGAAAAAACAAGAACTACAAGTGACTTAAGTCACAGCCTTATTAATTGCTTAATTATCTCATATCTTTAATGCTCTTTTGTTTATTTTTTGTCTTATAATTGAATCTTTGATATTTTAATCTAGATCAAAGTATGTTTTTTTATTACGATCTCTGTATGTAGAATAAAAATGAAGAAAATATAAAGAAAAGAGCATGAATAGTATAAAATAATATAAATAGATTAATTTAATTCAATTCCTATGGTCTATTTAGTTACACACTCTAAAAAATGCTGGGTTAAAAACAACCCAAGTTGGGTTAAAAACGGACAAACCCAGCGATTGGGTTGTTTTGACCCAACATGCTGGGTAGTTTTTATTTAACTCAACTATTGATTAAAAATTACAGTATGGCTTGAACATTTATTTATGAACATTTATTAATAAGTTTAATGAATAATAATTATACAATAAATTGCTTATTAATAAATGTTCACCTTTTGATTATTATTGTTGCCTCTAGTCTCTCATTTATTAATAAGCAATTTATTGTTTAATTATTATTCATTAAACGTATTAATACATTTTCATTTATTAAAAATAATAATAAATGATCATTTCCAACATATGTTGGGTTCATTTTAAGCACGCAATACAGTAATTTTTAATCAATAGTTGAGTTAAATAAAACTACCCAGCAGGTTAGGCAAACATTTAACCCAACCGCTGGGTCAAAACAACCCAATTGCTAGTATATTTTATTGTATTTTCAGTTTATTGTTTATGCACTTATTTTTTTCCCATAGTTTGATATTTTCATCTAAATCATTTTTAATTATATGTAATTATTGTGTTTAATTTAACACAGAATTTGAGATGTGTACAAAACAAACAATCAACAAAATTATGAAAACAGCACTTTCTTGCACTGTTTATGAAACCAAAGCAGTTATTAATGTTATTATGACACTAGTTAACGCATAATTAACAGAGTTCCCACAGCCTTTAAAACTCGTTAACTGCTGCTAATGACAGTTTTACTATGGTGTTTGGAGTAAATGTTCTCGTTACCCCTTCAGCACGTCTTGCCCGCCGCCTCGCCGTTTCGCTCGGCTCGCTCTCGGCTGCTCCGCGTCAGGCGTCTGCGCAGCTTTGTCTGCGCCTGCGTCGAGCGTCTGCGCAGACACACACAGCGAAACGAGCGCTGAGAGTCCCGCCGCGAGCACGAGCAGCCGCCTCATTCTGCGCTCGCTCCCGCTGCACGACCAACAACTCGCATTAATAACAAAACTGATAAAACACACATTACCGAGCAAAAGAAGAGCTGTGTGTGTGCTTGTGAGTTAGTCATGTTTGTGGAAAGTAAACAAGAATACGACAACAGAGAAACTAAAGAAGCAAAACTGAGGGAAAGAAAGTTTCTGTACCTCCAGCAGATGATGAAGAAGATGAAGATGAAGTCTCCTCCAGTAAGAGTGCAAAAATAAAGACTTTAAAGTGCCTGATAAAAGTTGTCAGGGTGAGAAAAGGAGAGTGAAGGCGACGCAGAGATGCAACACAAAGCGCAGCAGGATGAGTGTGTGTTACTGCATCAGCGCTCATTCTGCTGCGCCACTCAAACCTCGTCCAGCCGCAGCCGAAAACACTCGCTCCCTCTGATCTCGCGAGAACATGCGCGGCGGGCATGACGAGTCTCATCTATGCCGTTAAAGACGCTTTTACATGGAAGATCAAAAACTGGATGACATTTTGTAAGATTTTCGACTTTTTATGCCATGAATATTACTTTTTTAAGTCAGAATTTCGACAATTTCAACTTGGTATGTCATAATTTCGACTTTTTATATCGAATTTTATTCACAGCATCGATTTAGTATGTCATGATTTCGATGGCATTAGACTTTTTAAGTCAGAATTTCGACTTTTTCAATTAATTACGGCTTTAAGTATGAATTTTGACTTAGTATGATCATAATTCCGACTTTTTATATTGAATTTCAGTCACAACATCAATGTAGTGTCTTAATTTCGATTTTAAGAATTTTTAAGTCAGATTGTCGAATTTTTGTCATAATTACGGCTTTTACGTAAGCAATTTTGACTTAGTATATCACAATTCTGACTTTTTATATCGAATTTCAGTCACAACATCAATTCAGTGTCATAATTTCGATTTTCTTTAAGACTTCTTAAGTCAGGATTTCGAATTTGTGTCATAATTACGACTTTTAAGTAAGAATTTTGACTTAGTATGATCATAATTCCGACTTTTTATATCAAATTTCAGTCACAACATCGATTTACTATGTCATAATTTTGATTTTTTTTAAAGACTTCTTAAGTCAGGATTTCGAATTTGTGTCATAATTACGACTTTTAAGTAAGAATTTTGACTTAGTATGATCATAATTCTGACTTTTTATATCGAATTTCAGTCACAACATCAGTTTAATATGTATTAATATAGATTTTAAGACTTTTTAAGTCAGGATTTCGACTTTTTATATCAAATTTCAGTCACAACATCAATTTAGTAAGTCATAATTTCGATTTTTTTAAGACTTCTTAAGTCAGAATTTCGAATTTGTGGCATAATTACAACTTTTAGGTAAGAATTTTGACTTAGTATGATCATAATTCCGAATTTCAGTCACAACATCATTTAGTAAGTCATAATTTCGATTTTTTAAGACTTCTTAAGTCAGAATTTCGAATTTGTCATAATTACAACTTTTAAGTAAGAATTTTGACTTAGTATGATCATAATTCTGACTTTTTATATCAAATTTCAGTCACAGCATCAATTTAGTATGTCATGATTTCGATGTCATAAGACTTTTTAAGTCAGAATTTCGACTTTTTCATTTAATTACGGCTTTAAGTAAGAATTTTGACTTAGTATGATCATAGTTCTGACTTTTTATATCGAATTTCAGTCACAACATTGATTTTGTATGTTTTAATTTCGATTTTTTAAGACTTTTTAAGTCAGGATTTCAAATTTGTGTCATAATTATGACTTTTAAGTAAGAATTTTGACTTAGTATGATCATAATTCCAACTTTTTATATCAAATTTCAGTCACAACATCGATTTAGTATGTCATAATTTTGATTTTTTTAAGACTTCTTAAGTCAGAATTTCAAATTTGTGTCATAATTACGACTTTTAAGTACGAATTTTGACTTAGTATGATCATAATTCTGACTTTTTATATTGAATTTCAGTCACAACATCGATTTAGTACATCTTAATTTCGATTTTTTTAAGACTTTTTAAGTCAGGATTTAGACTTTTTATATTGAATTTGTCACAGCATCAATTTAGTATGTCATGATTTCGATGTCATAAGACTTTTTAAGTCAGAATTTCGACTTTTTCATTTAATTACGGCTTTAAGTAAGAATTTTGACTTAGTATGATCATAGTTCTGACTTTTTATATCGAATTTCAGTCACAACATCGATTTCGTACCTTAATTTCGATTTTTTAAGACTTTTAAGTCAGGATTTCGAATTTGTGTCATAATTATGACTTTTAAGTAAAAATTTTGACTTAGTATGATCATAATTCCTAAATCGAATTTAGGAATTATGTGACATAGTTCAATTTATATTAAATTGAATGTGACATAATTCAATTTATATTGAATTTCAGTCACAACATTGATTTTGTATGTCTTAATTTCGATTTTTTAAGACTTTTTAAGTCAGGATTTCAAATTTGTGTCATAATTGTGACTTTTAAGTAAGAATTTTGACTTAGTATGATCATAATTCCGACTTTTTATATCGAATTTCAGTCACAACATCGATTTAGTATGTCATAATTTTGATTTTTTTAAGACTTCTTAAGTCAGAATTTTGAATTTGTGTCATAATTACGACTTTTAAGTACGAATTTTGACTTAGTATGATCATAATTCAGACTTTTTATATCAAATTTCAGTCACAACATCTATTTAGTACATCTTAATTTCAATTTTTTTAAGACTTTTTAAGTCAGGATTTAGACTTTTTATATCGAATTTCAGTCACAACATCGATTTAGGATGTCATGATTTCGATGTCGTAAGACATTTTAAGTCAGAAATTAGACTTTTTGTCATGATTACGACTGGTAATTAAGAATTTTTGCTTATGTTGTCATAATTCCGACCAATAAACATGACTAACTAAATATTATGATTTATAAAAGCATGATTTTTTATAATGCGGTAGAAATTCCATACTTTTATCCAAAGCGACGTACAAATGAAGAATATCACAACAAAAGGCAATCATAATAAGGAGATAATTACCACATTAAAGGTACTTCTAAGAATATCATGCGTTTGTAACTTTTAGATGAAATACCGTGTAAATACTATATATGGTAATAATTCAGTGAACTGTTCTGATATAGTACTTCTACACCACCTTACTTGAATCACCACAACACTGGGAAGGTTTTGTGATAAATTAACTCAGTCAAAAAATGCATTTTTAAAGTTTTTTTTTTGAACTTTCACTTGCTGACAGACTTTGGCGCGCGGCTCGGGAGCGCGCCTCATACTTCTGCGGCAGCATCATCTCTTGTCCGCGTTCCCAGTCACGTTAGGCGCGGGCGCGCGCTCGCTGGCAGCACCTTGACTCATGTAATGAGAGAACACGAACAATGCACAATGAGAGAGGGGGCTCATGGGAAACAATTTATGACTTTTACCCTCCAGACGTGCTGCACAATACACAATTCAAACCATGAGCATGTCAAAGCGCTGGCTTGGAGAGGCATGTGGTCTCACTTACAAAAAACCAAAAACAACAATAACAAAAACATACTTTTTGGACCTGGTATCATGTCAGTTTTTGATGTACATTGGAGTACCCTGTAAATTCCAGTGTATGCAAGCTTATTAAGCTCAAAACTTGCGTTTTCGAGATATAAACTTGCAATTCTGAGAAAAATTTTAAATTTGCTTCAGAATGAGCTGTGCATCTTGACATGTCAGTTGTATATGTGTGTTTAGAGTGTAGAGATGAGGAGATATCAACCCAACAGAGTCAAGACTGAGATGCAGAAACAATGGCACATGGTGGGTGGAGAAACAGACCATCTGAACACGAGCCGCACCCTTCTCTCGCTGGACTCGCTCTGTGTAAGTGTGTGTGTGTCAATCATCAGAAACTCAAGTCAACATTAAAGTCAACATGAACTCAAAACTAACCCATTTACTTTCTTAATACACATTCTCGATCTCATCAGTGTATTATAATAAAAAAAAATGTTTGTCTTCATTAATCTATACTGTATGTAATCACTCGCTGGTCCTCTGAAACGACTTTCCTTTCCAGTTGATGGTTGGTCGCACAACACCTTTCCTTTCACACACATTGCAATTTTCAAAAATTTCATGCATATTTCACTGCGTCCGCTGCTTAAAAATATATACTAATATATTATGTGCACGATTTACTATTTCGTTCCCTCAATTTACTAAAACGTGCATGATTTATAAATCGAGGGAATGCATTAGTAATTTTTTTTTCTTGCATGGCATGATCAAAAATACAGTAAAAACAGAACACAAAAAAAACTTTCACTGTTGTTAGTTTCACTCAAACCTTCCTTGTTCATATTACTTAAAAACTCATGTAAGTTAATTTAAAGTTGGCATGAAATCAAAATTGACCCTATTTACTTTGTTAGTGCATATTACTAGTCTTGTGGTGAACAATTAATTCGTGCAGTTAATACACAGAAAAAAATGTTTGTCGCGGTAATCTTTAATCAAAATCTGAAAAGTCACTTCCGGTCTGGAATAGCGTTCCTTCTCTGATGACGTCAGTTTGACGGCTTGGGTTGAAAACACTTAAACCACTCCCCTGCAACCGTTAATCTGCTATGAGCGAGAGATGGAGAGGAGGAGCGCTAAAGTAAAACTCTGCCCTCTATTCAATATTCCGTTTCACTTGGAAATACGTCACAACACTGGAGAAAAGTCGTTTGCAACTTCTGGTTCACGAGTTGTTTATGCTGAGTTGTTTATTTTTTAGAGTAAATAGTTAATTTAATATAATTAAATCAATAAACGTCTTCACCTTACATAATAAACTTTTATAAATATAACACTGCACATATAAATATTATGTAACAGTGACAAATTCAAATGATTTGTTTTTACTCAAAGAAATTTTGTCAGTTTTACTTGAATTTATTTTGTTATTACTCAATATAGTTGCGTGCACTTGACACTGCTTTTTTAAGTAAATCCAACAATTAATTTTCAGTGAGTGTATATTATTACAAGTTAAAACAGCTGTTTTCTATGTGAATATATAGTAAAGTGTAATTTATTCCTGTTATCAAAGCTGAATTTTCAGCATCATTACTCCAGTCTTGAATAGAAAGTTCAAAAGAACAGCATTTATTTAAAAAACAATCTCTTGTAACATTATAAATGTCACTTTAATGCATCCTTGTTGAATAAAACTATAAATCTCTATTTAAGATCTCACTTACCCCAAACTTTTGAATGGTAGTGAATCACGGTTTCCACAGAAGTCTGAAACTGATTTCAACATTGATAATAATCATAAATGTTTGTTGAGCAGCAAATCATCATATTAGAATGATTTCTGAAGGATCATGTGACACTGAAGACTGGAGTAATGATGCTGAAAATTCAGCTTTGATCACAGAAATAAATTACACTTTACAATATATTGACAAATAAAACAGCTGTTTTAAATTATAAAAATATATCACTGTTTTTACTGTATTTTTGATCAAATAAATGCAGCCTTGGTGAGCAGAAGAGAGACTTTCTTTAAAAAAAAATCGTAATTCTCCCAAACTTTGATGGCCAGTGTACTGGGGTTAAATGGCTCGTGAGTGGCGTTCGTTGTGTTGTGCATTAGCTATCTTAACGTCACAGTTCAGCAGGATTCCCGCGGCCCCGTCGGCGTGTCTCAGGGTCCTGTCGGCTGTGGGGTTCGAGGCTGATCAACAGTGTTTCTGCTCATTCTTCTGTGTTTACTTTCTCTAAGGCTCGGCGCTATGGCTTAAACAGATGCTGCAATATACTGACCTACTTTTCAGGAATTCAGTCCTCTCTCTCACTGCACGTGACCCAATAACAGCATCCCATTCCTGTTCCTGTTCCCGGCCTCGTGTGGATCGCAGACGGATGGAGGGACGGGGGGGTGCGTGTGCCTGTGCGAAAGCGTCTTACTCAAACTTTCTCACACTGTTTATTTGCTTTGGCTCAGGAGCGAGTGTGTCTCCTTTCATTTCCCGTGGTCTTGGACTCCAGGAATCGAGCGCTCTGACTCCCAGACGATCAACGATATGGGAGGAGTATCTGAAATCTCACAGAATCAATCATCATTAATCACGTCTAGATTGCTTTGATATCACAGAGCATTCAGGTTCATGTAGCGCCGCCTGCACAACCGCACACAGAGATTATAAGATTTCAACTGGGTTTTTACCTTTGAAACCGCAGACGGCGCTCAAATGATGCTCAGGTGTTGCCAGGGTGTTGCTATGCAGTTGCCAAGGTATTCTGAGTGGGTAATCTTGTTTCAGTGTTTCCATTATTGGCATTGATGAATTCCGTTGAACCTTTCCATTGTACAAAAGGTTTTTATAATGGAAAAAAGGTTCTTAAGATTATTGAAATGTTCTTCGCATTTAGAAAAAAATGGTTACTTTAGGAACTGTTCACTAAAAGGTTCTTTAGGTAACCAAAAATTGTTCTTCATCACTGTGAAAACCCTGTGTTTTGGAACCTTTATTTTTAAGTGCTAAACTTTTCCATTGCACAAAAAGTTCATACATCATTAAAAATAAAGTTTTTTTATTGGCATCAATGATTTCATGAAGAACCTTTAATATCCATTGAACCTTTTTATAGCACAAAAGTTTCTTTAAAGTGGAAAAGTATAGAAGCGGGTTTCCACCAATAAAAAAAAGGGAAAAAATAGGTAATTGCGACATTTTATCTCACAATTCTGACTTTTTTTTATCAAAATTGCGAGATATAAACACACAGTTGTGAGAAATAAAGTCCAATTCTGAGGAAAAAAGACTTTTCTTTTTACTTTTCTTTTTTCTCAGAATTCTGACTTTATATCTCGCAATTCTGACTTTATATCTCGCAATTCTGACTTTATATCTCGCAATTCTGACTTTATAATTCTGACTTTATATCTCGCAATTCTGACTTTATATCTCACAATTCTGACTTCATACTCACAATTCTGACTATATTCTGACTATATCTCGCAATTCTGACTTTATATCTCACAATTCTGACTTTATATCTCACAATTCTGACTTTATATCTCGCAATTCTGACTTTATATCTCGCAATTCTGACTTTATATCTCGCAATTCTGACTTCATTACTCACAATTCTGACTAACAATTCTGACTATATCTCGCAATTCTGACTTTATATCTCAATTCTGACTTTATATCTCACAATTCGACTTATATCTATTCTGACTTTTATATCTCGCAATTCTGACTTTATTCTCAATTCGACTTTATATCTCTTCTGACTTATATCTCGCAATTCTGACTTTATATCTCGCAATTCTGATATATCTCGCAATTCTGACAACTGACTTTATAATTCTGTCGCAATTCTGACTATATCTCGATATCTCTTCTGACTTTATATCTCACAATTCTGACTATATCTCGCAATTCTGACTTTATCTCTCACAATTCTGACTTTATATCTCGCAATTCTGACTTTATATCTCGCATATCTGACTATATCTCGCAATTCTGACTTTATATCTCGCAATTGTGTGTAATAAAGTCTGAATTGCTAGATATAAACTCGCCATTGTGAGAAAAAAGTCAGAATTGTGAGATAAAAAGTCACAGTTATACCTTTTTTTATTTTTATTTGGTGGTGGAAACAAGCTTCCATAGAAAAGCGTTCTTTAGATCATTAAAAATTTTGTCACACCAAGAATCACCAAGAATAAAGTGGTTCTTTTCAAAACTGTTCACTCGTTCTTTAGGAACTTAAAACGGTTCCTCTATGGCATCATTGCTAAAAACCCTTTTGGAAACTTTATTTTTAAGAGTGAAAGAACTTTTTTCCACAAGGAAGAACCTTGTGTGGAATGAAAAGGTTCCATTGATGTTAAAGGTTCTTCATGGAACCATAAATGCCAATAAGAACAAATAAATAATGCCAATAAATGCCAAGGAACAAAAACATGGTTCCTCTATGTCATCGCTGTAAAAACCTTTTTTTGGTACCTTTAATTTTAAAAGTGTATAGTGAGTCATTAATCACGGGTATTGATTCGATTCGATTGATACTTTATTAATCCCGAAGGAAATTCAAGAGTAGTCAGGTTTCAGGATTGAACACTGGTCTTTGTGCTTCTTTACTGCCGTTCTCATACAGACATGCTCTTGTGTTTCACATCATCCAGCTTTGCTTCATCTTCATCATCTGATATTGAGCAGCATTCAAGTCTTCCAGCTCTTGAAGCAAACAGCTTCAGCTCCACTGAACACCTTCCCAAAGCACTTGGAATCAAATTGGTGCTTCTTGGCAAATAATAGACAAACGTTTGTGTTCTTCTTGGTGTTCTTTCTGATTGTGGCACCACAAACGCTGAGCTGTGAGGAGCCTGCAGTTCTTTGGACGATCTTTTGTGATGGTCTGGATGATTTTAGGCTGCGCCTCTGGAGAAACCTTGGCAGGCCGGCCGCTCCTGGGGAGTTTAACCACCGTTCCAAGAGTTCTTTGCTCCGACATTATGGCTCTCGCCGTTGGTCTGTTCAGATCCAGAGTCTTGGAATCGTCTGTGTAACCTTTTCCTGACTGATAGACTCAATATATGAGTATCTCTTTTTTTATTCTCTCATTAAAACTCTCTTTGATCAGGTGAATTGTGCTTGTTAAATCTTTGTGAGGTTCAACGGCACAGTTGCACACAGCTGACTTTAATCAATCGAATTGTACATTAAACCAGCTGTTGGATTCATGGGTTGCACATGAGCTATTATTATGTAGAGCATCTGCTGTGTGAATTGTGATGTATTGCTGTGTTGTGCAGCACCCCTGTCAAAGACAAAGAAATAAAGATCAGAATTAATGCAAAGAGAATCAGTTACCAGTGCACCTAAAATCATTATTAGGACTTCTCAGGAGGACTTGAATGCATCAGCATCAGAGGCAAATATCTACAAACAGAGATGAGAATGTGTTTTGGTCGATCACAGGCTGTTTGGTGTTACAGAGACGTTCATGATCGTCCAGCACGCTTCTGTTGTTTGGATGTTTCAGCCCTCTGAGGTTCATTTCTCTCCTTTGACACACAGGAAAACACTAACGACCTCCCTGCACATTTTTCTCCATCTACGGTTTGGAAAACTCTTGTGTTTTGGGTCGACATGGGTCATTTGGCCAGACCAACACACGCACACATAAACATGCATACATGCACTCACATGTGTGCTGACACACTAGTAATGTTTGTTCGAGTCTGTTCAGATGTGACGCCGAACACAGACATGCTGTTAAATCAACAAACTCAATCCAATGTCTTTAAGAGATTTGATTATCACAAATATTCTTCCTCACATAGCTCATATCAAAAAAGGTTCTACACATGAAGCGCCTGACGAACCCTTTAAGGTTCTACTTTAAGGTTCTTCCTTTAATTCACTGACAGAATCCTTTAAGGCATCTGACGAATCCTTTAAGGTATCCTACACATGAACAGAACCCTTTAAGGTTCTACATATCTGACGGAACCCTTTAAGGTTCTACCTGACCCTTTAAGGTTCTACATATGAAGCGCCTGACGAACCCTTTAAGGTTCTACATATGAAGCGCCTGACGAACCCTTTAAGGTTCTACACATGAAGCGTCTGACAGAATCCTTTAAGGTTCTACATATGAAGCCTGACGGAACCCAAGGTCTACACATCTGACGAACCCTTTAAGGTTCTACACATGAAGCCTGACGAACCCTTTAAGGTTCTAATATTTAAGGTTCTTTAGGTTCTACACATGAAGAGCCTGACGGAACCCTTTAAGGTTCTACACATGAAGAGCCCGACGGAACCCTTTAAGGTTCTACACATGAAGAGCCTGACGAACCCTTTAAGGTTCTACACATGAACCCTTAAGGTTACACATCCTGAACCCTTAAGGTTCTACACCAACCCTTAAGGTTCTCATAACGAACTTTAAGGTTCTACACATGAAACGAACCCTTTAAGGTTCTACGTATGAAGTGTCTGACGAACCCTTTAAGGCTCTATATAGAACCTTTTCTTCTAAAAGTGCAGTGTGGACAGAGAGTGTATTGAAATTAAAAGGTCGTTTTCAAATGCTTTCAGATTAATGTAGACATAGCCTGATATAAATCTGTGCGCCTACAAGTTTATTTGTGGTCATTCAGCCTGATTAAAGCATCTGACATCAGCATACAGCAGGTGATGAATCGACGGCGCTCCTCATTTGATCACGACTCTAGAACCAGAGCGTAACGTGTCTCTGATGTTTGAGGTCATTCACTCGCTGACTCACACTGACTCGCCCATCACACATTACCCAAGACAAATAACGACCCTCAGATGATGTCATCCAATCATATCTGTGTGTTCGATCCATCAACAGCACAACGACAGGCAGACAGATGCAGAAGGCGACAGACGGCGGATGTTCACAGCTGCAGAATCTTGTTTTCCTGTCGTCTGACAAAAGCCCCTCAGTGGTAAAGATTAATGCCACAGTAAACACACACACACAGCAGCCGCAGGCAGCATTTTTCTAAGCGTGTGTCACTGTTGGCTCCAGATGCATTTGGAGACGCGTCACATGCTGTTGGACTGACAGTAAGAAACCCCAACAGCACCGACACCTGATGATTGTAAAAACATAAGAGCTTAAAGTCGACATGAAACGGAAGTTGCGCTAGTCTTTTCTCCCCTATTGCACCGTATATCCGAGTGAAACGCTTCTCAAACAAGAACAAATGTAGGGCGGGGCTTGATTTTGTCTGTGTGCAATTGATTGGATGGTTGTGGTTTGCTATTGGTGGATCTCATGTGAGTGACAGGTTGCCCCGCCCTCATCATCAGAGATGCTGCAAGAGGGAGGAGAAGATATTCTGATTCAGGATTACCAGGAACATGAATTTAAAACACTGATAAATCATTTAGAATAAACACTGCAATATTCCATAAAAAATAAGAACTATTAATTTTGATCTCATGGCAACTTGAAAGAACAGCCAAGAAGGAGCCTAATGTGTGTTTACAAACAAAGCAGCGTGTTCTCATCTACAGACCAGCATGTTCAGTCGTGTATGTAGTGATTTCATGGACACACACAGTGTCACAGCTCGAGTTTCATACTTGTAAACGTCTGTCATTAGACTGTTTCTGAGCAGGTTTTGGATGTTTTATGAAGAGGCCGGTCGCTCACAGGCGGCGCTTTCGCTCTCATAATCAAAAACATGAATTCCAAAAGCGTTACTGGCCTCAGGAAGTGCATGATGGGGAAATAACGCCACTTCTCTGCATCTTTAGTACACTGGAATCTGGTGATTTTGGCATTACCGCAGAAATCAAAATGCTTAAGATGTGAAAAACATGAAGTCGATCATCGGGAATCATTCCAGTGTGTTTGTACTAAACGACCCGGAACGCTTTCAACGACTGAACGTCCGGCGGTCAAAATGACTTTCTTCCTTGTCTTGTTTTCTAGCAAAAATAGCTAAACATTCATAAATCAAGATGCATTTACTGGAGAAGCAAAGTGACTGAAGATATTAAGTCTTGTTTTTTGAGAAAATTTATAAAAATGAAGTGAGTCTGTGCTACAAGAACAAGAACAAACATCTGCCAATGTGGAAAAATAAACTTAATTCAAAGGGAAAACAAGATTATTTTGATTACCATAATGGCAGATATTCTTGTTTTAAGCACTTCATTCTGATGCATTTTTCACTAAACAAGACTTAATATCTTCAGTCATTACTTCTCCAGTAAATGCATCTTGATTTAAGAATCTCTTTTTTTGCAGTGTGTTTCTCTTTCGACGTGAAATACTCACTGAAACCTGTTCATCACTCCTCTGCATTTATTTGTTCCAGCTGTTTGTGGGTTTCTGTGTTACTGCTGCTTCACGGTCAGGGTGGGTGAGACTGTGCTCTTACTTTACTAGGTCATCTGACTGCAAAAACACTCAGAACACCCTAGCAACCGTATAGCAATTCCCCAGCAACCAGCCACAACAGTGATATTTGACAGTCGCCCCGTCTCTGTTCTTCTGTCCAGCACAGAATCTGTCCGACTCCAACTGAGGAATTCTGGAAAGCCCCTCCGTCTGAGAGAGGTTCACGTGAGCTGCGAGATGAATGCGAGCAGCTGTCTGACGTCACCCAGCGCTCCTCCACCCAAACTCACATCAGCTTACACTCAACAGGAATCAAAGTTTCGACTGCGATTCTGATTTGGATGCAGTTCTTCTGTCTGACTCCAGAAGGTTTCTTGCCAGATTTTACAAAAGTTTTAAGCTGATGAAATCTGAAGCGTCTCTCAGCACGTTTCGCATTTTTTCTGACTTCAGATCTGTGCCAGCTTTGTTCTCCTCAAACTTCAATCTGCACTTAGACAAGAGCGCCACCTTATGACAGCAATTTACAACCATTTACTTTCTGAATACGAGCTCCTGATCTCATCAGTGACATTATTGTATCTAAAGAAATGTTCGTCATTATCTCTTTTCATCTAAATATAAACATCTTATATTTAGCTCATTTACATTTTGTTTTGTCGTATTTTAAACCATTTTAAGTCATCATGAATCCCCTCTAATAGTCAAATATCTATTCAGTCATCATTTTAGGCCACTGTCAAATATGTAAATATAAAATATAATAAATAAAAAAACATAAATAAATAAATATAAACATACATGAAAATTAAATGAAAGAATAGATAAAAGTTAAATGCAGAAAATAATGAATGAAGAAAAAAGTAATACAAAAATTTAAGATTACACTGCCCTCCAAAAGTTTGGAAACACCCCTGGCAAAGTGTGGTTTTGGACGATATCAGCATAAATCCTTATCATTTTTTGGTGCAAATACATTACAGTAACTTGATTTTTACAGGTTTGATTTTCCATTGTCGTAGGTGATGCACAGTAATCCAAAAATTATTAACATAATAAAAGTTACAACAAAACAACATTAAACTCAAGGCTGCAGAGAGGAAGTGGCACAGATCAAAAGATCCCACTGACCTTGGTTTGGATCAATCACTCCTCTCTTCCTTCTCTGCAAATGTCTCTACTGCAAAATGACATCAAAATTAACAATTCCTTTGACTATCGCATGCTTTTCAAAACCTCCTCTCCCCATCCTTCATCAACCCTAACAGCTGACAATTTGCTACATTCTTCATAAATAAAACAATAACCATCAGAGGCCAATTTTTCCACACCACAAGCTAACACACATATCCTCTCCTCTCCACTTTCGGAGGCTGGCATCTCCAAACTCATCCTCTCCAATCAGCCTACTACCTGTCTGCTTGATCTTATCCCCACTTCCATTCATTGCCAAGACACTTGAATGAGTCGTGTTCAACCAAGTGTCTACATTTCTTACTCAGAACAACCTCCTGGACAACAACCAGTCTGGCTTCAAAAGCAGATACTCTCGGTTATTGAAGCTCTGAGACTGGCAAGAGCAGTTCCAAATCATCCGTACTCATCTTGCTGTAATCTGTCTGCTGCTTTTGACAGTAAACCACCAGATCTTCCTGTCAACCCTCATGACGAAGGGCATCTCAGCCAGTGTTAATTTCATTGACGAATAATTTTCGTCAACGACATTTTTTCATGCACGAAAACGAGAAGATGACTAAATAAAAATGTGTTTTGAATGACTTCAACTATGACTAAAATCTACTCTAATTTGTCAATGAGTAAAAATGAGACGAAAATGAAAGAGAGGGACGATATGGGATGATATCCAGTCAGGATTGCTGTCCTGTTTGGAAATCTTCTGTCACAGGAAAGAAAGACTAAGAACATTATTTGATATTATTCAATATATTTTACAAGTATAAGGGTTATTATATAAAAATAAAGGGTTATTATAGTTAACTAAACCTAAAACCAAAGAAATCTTCATTACTTAAATAAACGTTAACTGAAATAAAAAATAATTAAATTTTTTTTTTTTACTTTTTTTTAATTTCATCTAGTTTTTAAGCTTTAGCTTAACCTGAGGTATTAAAATAACAAACAGAAATAAAAACATATAGACATTTAAAAGCAAAAACTAAAAGACATAAAAACACAAAAAATATTAAAACTTTTAACTAAACTTACAGCGAAAGCAGAAAAACTAAAAATCAAAACTAATAAAAATTTTAAACGAAAACTATATTACCTCAATGATAAGTGTGTCAATCCCTGAAAAGAACTGAATTTTGCTTTTTCGTGTCTTTTTGCACTTTAAACGTCAAAAACCGTCCACTTTGGTGAGCAAAGTACAGTTGGGTGAACATAAACAGTTTGGAGAATATCAGATGTACCTATATCAGTGTATAGGATCTGTGTATTGTTAGAGAAATGCTTAATGCATTACAATTTAACTAAATTAGATTTTAGTCGACTGTAGATTTAGTCAACTAAAATCTTATGATATTTAGTCGACTAAAACTAAAACAATTTCCGATGACTAAAATATGACTAAAACTAAATGGCATTTTAGTCAAAAGACTATGACTAAAACTAAATCAAAATTTGCTGTCAAAATTAACACTGATCTCAGGAACTGCCTCTTCGGGGTGTCGTATCCACGTTGCAACATCTTGCTGCTGGAGTGCCTCAGGGCTCAGTGCTTGGACCACTTCTCTTCTCCATCTACATGTCATTACTAGGATCTGTCATTTCTTCTTCAGTTCTACCTGCACTCACTCACATCATCAACACCTCTCTTCACACTGGTACCTTTCCCACAGCATTTAAGCAGGCTTGGATAATCCCACTGCTTAAGAAAAACACTCTAAATCCAGCAATTTTAGAAATCCCTTCTTCCATCCATTCACTGATGACACTTGGATGAGTCGTGTTCAACCAAGTCTCTAACTTTCTTACTCAGAACAACCTCCTGGATAACAACCAGTCTGGCTTCAAAAGTGGCCACTTGACTGAGACTGCCTTGTTCTCTGGCAGTTTCTAAATCATCCATACTCATCTTACTGTAATCTGTCTGCTGCTTTTGACACAGTAAACCACCAGATCCTCCTGTCAACCCTCATGATGAAGGGCATCTCAGGAACTTCCTCTCAGGTAAGTCCTTCAGGGTGTCTTGGAGGAGTGAGGTGTCTAAGTCACATCATCTAGATACTGGAGTGCCTCAGGGCTCGGTGCTTGGACCGATTCTCTTCTCTATCTACATGTCATTACTGTCAGTACTCATCTTACTGTATCTGTTTGCTGATTTTGACACAGTTAACCATCAGATCCTCCTGTCAACCCTCATGATGAAGGGCATCTCAGGAACTTCCTCTCAGGTAAGTCTTCAGGGTGTTGTGGAAGGGTGAGGTGTCTAAGTCACATCATCTAGATACTGGAGTGCCTCAGGCTCGGTGCTTGGACCAGTCTCTCTCTATCTACATGTCATTACTGTCAGTCAGTACTCATCTTACTGTATCTGTTTGCTGATTTTGACACAGTTAACCACCAGATCCTCCTGTCAACCCTCATGATGAAGGGCATCTCAGGAACTTCCTCTCAGGTAAGTCCTTCAGGGTGTCTTGGAGGAGTGAGGTGTCTAAGTCACATCATCTAGATACTGGAGTGCCTCAGGGCTCGGTGCTTGGACCAGTTCTCTTCTCTATCTACATGTCATTACTGTCAGTCAGTACTCATCTTACTGTATCTGTTTGCTGATTTGACACAGTTAACCATCAGATCCTCCTGTCAACCCTCATGATGAAGGGCATCTCAGGAACTTCCTCTCAGGTAAGTCCTTCAGGGTGTCTTGGAGGAGTGAGGTGTCTAAGTCACATCATCTAGATACTGGAGTGCCTCAGGGCTCGGTGCTTGGACCAGTTCTCTTCTCTATCTACATGTCATTACTGTCAGTCAGTACTCATCTTACTGTATCTGTTTGCTGATTTTGACACAGTTAACCACCAGATCTTGTAACCCTCATGATGAAGGGCATTCAGGAATTCCTCTCAGGTAAGTCCTCAGGGTGTCTTGGAGGAGTGAGGTGTCTTAAGTCACATCATCTAGATACTGGAGTGCCTCAGGGCTCGGTGCTTGGACCGATTCTCTTCTCTATCTACATGTCATTACTGTCAGTCAGTACTCATCTTACTGTATCTGTTTGCTGATTTTGACACAGTTAACCATCAGATCCTCCTGTCAACCCTCATGATGAAGGGCATCTCAGGAACTTCCTCTCAGGTAAGTCCTTCAGGGTGTCTTGGAGGAGTGAGGTGTCTAAGTCACATCATCTAGATACTGGAGTGCCTCAGGGCTCGGTGCTTGGACCAGTTCTCTTCTCTATCTACATGTCATTACTGTCAGTCAGTACTCATCTTACTGTATCTGTTTGCTGATTTTGACACAGTTAACCACCAGATCCTCCTGTCAACCCTCATGATGAAGGGCATCTCAGGAACTTCCTCTCAGGTAAGTCCTTCAGGGTGTCTGGGAGGAGTGAGTTGTCTTAAGTCACATCATCTAGATACTGGAGTGCCTCAGGGCTCGGTGCTTGGACCGATTCTCTTCTCTATCTACATGTCATTACTGTCAGTCAGTACTCATCTTACTGTATCTGTTTGCTGATTTTGACACAGTTAACCACCAGATCCTCCTGTCAACCCTCATGATGAAGGGCATCTCAGGAACTTCCTCTCAGGTAAGTCCTCAGGGTGTCTTGGAGGAGTGAGGTGTCTAAGTCACATCATCTAGATACTGGAGTGCCTCAGGGCTCGGTGCTTGGACCAGTTCTCTTCTCTATCGACATGTCATTACTGTCAGTCAGTACTCATCTTACTGTATCTGTTTGCTGATTTTGACACAGTTAACCACCAGATCCTCCTGTCAACCCTCATGATGAAGGGCATCTCAGGAACTTCCTCTCAGGTAAGTTCTTTAGGGTGTTGTGGAAGGGTGAGGTGTCTAAGTCACATCATCTAGATACTGGAGTGCCTCAGGGCTCGGGCTTGGACCGCTTTTCTTCTCCATCTACATGTCATTACTAGGATCTGTCATTCAGAAACATGGTTTTTCCTATCACGCTATGCTGATGACACAACTCTAGCTCTCATTCCAGATGATCTGACAGTTGCTGCTTGCATCTCAGCCTGCCTGACAGAGATTTCATGATGGATGAAGGACCACCACCTTCAACTCAACCATGCGAAGACAGAACTGCTTGTGGTCTCGGCCAACCCAACACTTCATCACAACTTCTCCATTCAGCTAGATTCGTCAAGCATAACTCCATCCAGGACAGCCAGGAACCTTGGAGTTGTGATTGATGATCATTTTAACTTCACAGATCACATAGCTAGAACTTGAGCCACTTTCAAGAAACGGCTGACGATGCATCTTTTTCATCAACACTTGACCTATTAATACTAATGCTTACTATTATATATATATATATATATAGATTTAAAAAACAAAAAACCTTGCTATGTGTACTGTGCTAGACTAAGACTAGTCACAGCACCTGTTACCTTTTGATTGCTTCTATTCTCATTTGTAAGTCGCTTTGGATAAAAGCGTTAATGATGTGTTACTGCTGGGAAATGAGAAGATTAAACCTCCAAGTCTGCTGGTCTTGTTTTAGGATTTGATTTTGATATAAAACACACGTCTTTATACACTTGCATCAATTCCTGATGGATAAAATCATTCGTTTCTCATTAAACACAAGTAAAATGGTTGCAAAACACACTCATTCTGAGAAAACAAACACATGTGGTACAGTAGATAGTTTACTGAAAACATTTTAATTGTATTAACGATCAGTCAGAGAACAGTTACTGCATGTACAGATGCTGTGACTTCACCATCAGAACGGCAGAGATGCGTGAGTTTCACATTAGTTACCAAAGCATGTTCACGTTTATGTACATAGTGCAAAAGACACGCCGATGAGAATCACTCCAAAACAGAGAGAGAAGTAGAGAGAGAGAGAGACACGGATCCGAACGCTGCTACAGGAAGCTTATTGCACCGAGATCAATCGTGATGATCCAGAACATTTACACGGTTACATCACGACGGATCGGACTCTCCATTCGCCCTCACGTTAGTCACGAATACACCCGCTGACAAATTTACCAAGAAATCGTTAATGTACATCATTATAACGTCAGAAATCCTTCATGTGGAGTTGAACGTGGCTAAGACTAAAGATGGAGGAGAAAGACTGAAGTAAACATGGTTAGAAAGACAAACACACACGGAGAGGAGCTTCTGCCCATCTGAAGCACCAGAATACGGTACAGCAATTTACCGACACGACCGCAGGAAACGATCCCATCAGTACCAGCACAGCAAAATCCCCAGAGTTAAATCAACTCTGCTCGGAGTGCATATGGTCCCTCTCTAAACAGTGTTAAAATAACACTGAAGCAGAGTTAAAGTTAGTGAAATAATTAAGCAATTAATAAGGCAGTGATTCTGCTTGTTAACAGCAGGTGTTCATCACTAATGCGCAATCATTACTTCATTAATTGCTTAATTATCTCATTAACTTTAACTCTGCTTCAGTGTTATTTTAACACTATTTACAGAGGGACCATATGTACTCTGAGCAGAGTTGATTTAACTCTGGAGATTTTGCTGTGAGGAAAAATCATTTAACACGTGAAATAAAACACCCCCCATCTGTTTCAATTCAAGCGCGATAAATAGAACCGAAGACGACAGAATATTAGAAACATTTAAACATGTTATTTACACCAGGATTCGTTCATTTGTCCACATCATTAGTTATGCGTCGAGTTTCTCTTCTGCAGCGTTCGTTAATGCTTTGGTTAGACTAAACGCACGCTTAGATGTCGGAATGAACAAAACGTTCGTTTCCTTCATTAATTTTAAGAGAGAATTCATCCAAACCTTCAATCATTTACTCGCCCTAGTCAAGCAAGACTTTAATTCTTCAGTGGAAGCATCATGACAGTGGTTCATATGATTTGTTCAGACAAAAATGGTCATTCTGTCATCATTTAATTTATTTTTTCAGTAGAACTTTTGAGAAATTACTCAAATGACATCTGAAACGTTCAGAAATGATGACAGAATGAATTATTCCTTTAAGAAATCAAGTCATTTTGAGACGTACAGAGCTGATATGCGTCACATGGACGACTGTTATGATGCTCAACAGCATCAGTCATTGTTCATACTGATGAGAGCATCATCTGAAGATGAAAAGTCGTGCGGGTTTGAGGGTGAGCCGATGATGACGGCGTTTAAACAGTCGGTGAATCGTTCACAGAGAGTGTGTGGGCGGGTGGTCTGTCCGTTATAGTTTCCTGAGTCAGTGTTTGTGAGTGTGAAATGGCCGTCAGCCCGTGCGTGCGTCTGGCTCCGGCGCATCTTTATCGTCGGCCGCCGGTTCGGCGAGGTCAGAGGAGTCGAGCTCTTCCTCGTCGCTTATCCGCACCTCCTCGTCTTCCTCGTCCTCCGTGCTGCTCTGACGCCGCAGCTGCAGGTTCTCCAGCGTCTTGGAGACCCAGGACTCAATGCGGCTGCTGAGCGGCACGATGGGCTCGGGCGCGTAGTCCTCCTCCTCTTCCTCCTCCTCGTCCTCCTCCTCCAGCATGCCGGGCACCAGCGTGCTGGTGGTGCTGGTGATGGAGGAGTTGAGGCGGTCGCGGCAGCTGCCGTCCAGGGAGCCGGTTTCGGTGCTCTGCTGCGACGCCCACTCCAGCCGGTCGTCCGTGCGAGACTCGTCCCTCTCCGGCGCTCGGGCAGCTGCGGGGCTCGGGCTGGGCGTCGGCTGCGGAGGCGGTGACGTGACCTCACGCTGCCCTTTGTTGTTGCCTCTGCTGATGGGCTCAGACTCTGGGGCGTCTGCATTCTCCACCATCGTCCTCCAGTTGGTTTCTGCACACAGAACATTTAGAGATGTTATATTTTGCAAAGTCTTGATGTTGTTTTTGGGCTCTACTAGATTGAATGTTGATTATTTTCCTCATATTCTCCATTGTTCAGCTCCTCTCTTCCCAGTCTGTCAGTAACACTCTGTTTAGTTCCTGTCTCTATGAAGCCCCTCCTTCTGTGCTCTGATTGGTCAGCAGTGTGTTGTGATTGGTGTTTGGGAAAATGTCAGTTTCAACACACTACTAACTAACTCAAGCAGGCCCCGCCCCTTTATTCTGCATATTAATTATTTAAATGAGGAATATTGTGAAGAAACTCAATGGAGGCGTTTCTGGGAGTTCAGAACAGACACTGATAGAGAAGAACTGGAACTAAAGATACATTTTAATCATTTGTGATCCAATAGGGCTGGGTAAAAAATATTGATTTCTCGATTTTAATCAATTCTCATTTTTATGAACTGATATGATTCTAAAATCCCAAGAATCGATTAGTCTAGTCTGTTTTCAGTTGATGAATGAGCAGAATATGTAGCGCCTCCCATCCAATAAATCGCAATAATCTTTGTTACTTTTGATATGAAGCAAAGTCTCAGATTTCAAATGACGTCCATCTTATTATGAGATTCAAAAAATAAATACCGTTTTGGCGCTGTTTAATGTGGCGTGAGGATCGCTTTAGCGCCTCAGTTAAAGAGAAGCATGTGATCATCCTTTCCTAGCTTTAATACAGTTACAGCGCGAAATAAACATGAACATCTGAAGGTATGTTAAAATATACAGTACAACTTACTGAAATCCGTATCGTCTCGTGTAATCGCTCAATCAGTGTTTCAACCTCGGAAAGACGTCAATAAAACAGCTTCAATGTCACGTGACGCACATTTACCTCAGAAAAACATATTCAGTGACCATAAACTCATTAGTCAGCTAGAAAAGTGAATCTAGAAAGCATTCTGTAAATATAGCTATGCACCGTTCATATTCATTATAATTTTTAATGTTCTTCAATATTTAATGCATGTTTGAATAAATCAGTTATGACAGCCGTGATTTAAATGTTTATATTAAAAAAACCCCCGAATTGGAGTAGAAATGTGATTATGTAATTCTAAACTTTATTTATAATAAAACATCATTGAGTGTAATTTAAGTGTTTGTATATAAATAAGTTAATTTTACCTTCAATATTATTATAGTAGTACCAGCTGACTCTCATGTGTAGTTTACAGCATTAGTTGAGAGATTTTTTTCCTCTAGAAAATTTGCCATGTACTGAAACTGAAATACTGCATCCAAAATAATCGAATCGAAAGCATGTGAATAGTAATCGAATCAAATCGTGAAAATTGTGTCAATACCCAGCCCTACGATCCAACATTGTGATATCACACGGCCCTGCTCGTACCATATTCCTTCTCGTTGACCTCTGAGATGGGCTCAGAAATGACGCTGCAGAAGGAGATGGCGCTGGCGGCAGACGGGTTTCTGGAGTGTCCCATGTGGTGCGTGACCTTCTTGACGTTCTTCAGCGCCTCCTCGGCCTGCTCCTGCTCCAGAGCGCTGACCATGTCCTTATACGCCCTCCGCGCCTCCTCCGTCAGAGACACCAGCTTATTGAACAGACCCTGAACACACACACACACTTACATGAATGCATTTGGCAGATGCTTTCATCTATTGTGTGTGTGTGTGTGTGTGTGTGTGTACCTCTGCTCCAGAGTAGTTAAATATTCCCACGACGCTCACAGGCACGAGTTTATTCACGCAGCGGCCCAGAGCCTTACGGCCCAGAGCGAAGACGAACGGGATCTCCTGCTCCCTCGCCATGGCGATGACATTATAAAGTGCCTCGTCCAGACCACCTGCACACACACACACACACACACACGTCACAAAAACACAGCATTAAACACTTCAGGGACGTTTCGATTCAGACTGTGAAGTAATTACAGATGGTTTCTCAATGCAGCTCACCTTTGGCCTGGATCTTCTCACAGTTGGGCGAGATGATGACACATTTGATCTTGTGCAGTTTCATGTGTTTGGTGACCTCTCGCAGTCCCATGACCAGCCGCCGCTTGGCTTTGGCTTTGCTGGGCTCCTTCTGATAAATGCGCTCCTGAAAGCGAACCAACTCCTGCAGGAGCAGCGTCACGCTCTCGTCGATGTCCTTACTCAACACCTGATTACAGTACCTGACACACCACACACACACACACACACACACACACATATTTACGTCATGATACATCAAATGGACTGATAATCTACAGCTGATTCATGGCAAACAATGTAAAAAACATGAAATTAATCCTCAAGAATCCCTAAAAGGGTTAGTTCACCCAAAAATGTAAATTCTGTCATTAATTACTCTCCCTCATGTCGTTCCACACCCGTAAGACCTTCATTCATCTTCAGAACACAAATTAAGATATTTTTGATGAAATCCGAGACTCGTCTATATACTAATCAACACTTTCAAGGTCCAGAAAGGTACTAAAGACATCATTAAAACAGTCATGTGACTGCAGTGGTTCAACCTTAATGTTATGAAGAGACGAGAATACTTTTTGTGCTTCCGTGTTTACGTCTGAATGCCGGCTCAGTATTGGCCAAAGCTGGTCACGTGATCAGCACGACGCATGTGTGTGATGCTGCCGGCCAATAACGAGTCGGCATACTGACGAAGAACCTGGAAGCGCTGGACGTAAACAACGAATGAGAATGACACAGAAGAGAAGAGATTGTTGAATAAAGTGGTTATTTTTGTTTTGTTTTTGCGCACAAAAAGTATTCTCGTCTCTTCATAACATTAAGGTTGAACCACTGCAGTCACATGACTGTTTTAACGATGTCTTTAGTACCTTTCTGGACCTTGAAAGTATTGATTATATTGCTGTCTATAAACGAGTCTCTCGGATTTCATCAAAAATATCTTAATTTGTGTTCTGAAGATGAATGAAGGTCTTACGGGTGTGGAACGACATGAGGGTGAGTAATTAATGACAGAAATGTAATTATTGGGTGAACTAACCCCTTAAGGTCAGTTCGGCCTGTTATAGAACAAATAAACAACAAATAAATTTGCTGAAATGGGAAAAAAAAAAAAAAAAAAAAAAAAAAAACGGTATCAGAATCGGTCAATTTACTTCAGCAATCGCAATCAGCCATGAAAAATCAACAGTGCAGTAAATTTTGTAAAATTTGAAACATGACTCCACCCACTAGGGGAGGAGCCCATTAAAGGCTTTAAACAGGATGAATTTGGGGTGTTTAAGCTTTCAAATGAACTTAATTTATGATGATTACTAAAATATGTGAAAGGGAAAAAAGACAAAATAAGGGTTTACAGTTTAAAATTATAACTCAATCAGATGTTCTGAATCAAAAGCCAGATTGTGTGTGAGCTCAAAAATAAGTGTGATTTTAGTGTGAGTGGCCAGCAGAAAATAATCCTTATTGTTGAGACGTTCACACACACAGTGTGTATTGAGGAGCACAGAGCCTCACACTGTTCCAAACCCACTCAAAGCCTGCAGAACGAGCAGCACAAAGACCCGTCTGAGATCTGACAGGAAGAGACTGTGGGCTGCTGTATCTTCACTGCTGTGAACTCAGTGACCTGTGACCCTCACGAACCTCAGCACCCGTTTACAGATTGTGACCACATTAATGAATCATAAAACGGTTTGGACCCCGTTCACACCTGTATTTAGCACTGGTGACCGGATCACATGACGTATCTTAAGACCAGCTGTGAACAGGGTTGTGTGTGTGTGTGTGTGTGTACTCACTCTCTGAACCTGCGGCTGTGGATCTTGGTGATGGCAGACGCCGCCATGGGGCTGCCGATGCCCGAGCTGGCGGGTGAACCCTGTGACACGGGCGTGATGCTGTACGGAGAGTTCTGACTCGCTGGAGATAGGGACGCATCACTGGGCATGCTCAGACCGTTTTCTGCAACACACACATAGGAGACAGATGAAGACTGCCGCCCACCTTACACATTATTGTGTTTGTGATCATATTATATATATATATATTGCAATATGAAAAATACAGGCATTTTCACCAGATGACTTGTATAGCTCTATTTGGAAAGAATTACTTATTATATATAAAAAAATATACAAATAATTTTGAACTATGATATTATATAACATTTAATGTATCACAATAATAATAATAATTTGCAAAAGATTTTTTGTATTTTTAATATTTTAGTAGTTTTATAATATTTTTTGTATTTTTATATTTTTAAAAAGACAGCAATATATTACCATTGTACTGTAATTTAAATATAATAAAAAGTATGCATTTGATTTAATATGAAGCAAAAAGATAATACTTAATAATAATTCTAAATTTTATATATATATATATATATATATATATATATATATATATGTAGTAAAAATATTATATTATATAATTATATTAAAGTTTTTATTTACAGAACAATAGTAAAATTGCATTCTAATATTACATCTTAAGTTCTTCATTTCAAAACTGCATCTGCAATAAAAATCATTTTGACCTGTGACATTATATAAATTTAATATCTCACAATAATAATAATTTATATATAAATATATATACATATATTATTATTATTATTATTGTGATATGTTAAATATATACATATCTGTATTATTATTCATAAAGTTTAACTTATAAAAAAATATAAAGTAAAAGTAAAAAGTTGTAAATATATATAGTAAAAACTATTTTTTGTTATAGCTATCATTATAGTTATGGTTATAGTTATAGTTATCGCTATATTTATTGTTATAGCTATTTAATATTTTAAAAATATTGTTTATAAATATTTTTAAAAAGACAGCAATATATTACCATTGTATTGTAATTTAGATATAAAAATGCATTTGATTTAATATAAAGTAAAAAAATATATAATAATAATAATTATAATAAATATATTATTTAAATAAATATTTTTAATATTATATATATATATATAAAAAATATTTATTTAAATAATATATTTATTATAATTATATATATATATATATTATTACAGTTTTTATTTACAGAACAATTGGAGAATTGCAATACTAATATTTACATCTTAATTTCTATATTTTCAAATATTAAACGATCAAGCTTTTAATTTGGAGAAAAACTTCAGGAAGACGTTGAAGTTTAGGTGAGAACAGACTCGCTTTCTTAGAACAAATCTGGAGAAATGCTGTAAACCTCCATTCACAAAACTCCATTTCACAGCAGTGTCAGGCAGATTTGATGAGGATCACATGATGTGTTTGTGTCCGTACCGTCCTGCTCCTGTGTGAGCGGGTCGGTGAAGCTCAGAGCATCTCTCTGCTCGTCGGTTTCAGACACGTCGAGATCAGCGGGACTCTTGCCCTTCTTCACCTCACGCTCCTGCAGAATAATCTATACACACACACACACAGAGAGAGAGAGAGGGGAGGGGTTAATATGCTGTGATGTCATATCCTGTCACGCTCAGCGTCATGTTGTGATCTGAAGGACCTTCTTCATGGCAGTGGTCTTCTTGACTTTGGGAATCTCTCTCTCTTTGCCTCTCTTGATGCGCGGCGCGCTGGAGTCCAGGATGTTGTGTGGGGGGGTGTACGTGTTTTTGAGTCCCGTCACTCGACTGCCGCCATCTTTACTGTGCAGAGCGCCCACTGTCCCGACTGACAACACACACATGCACCAGCGTTAGTTCATTCTATTCCAACTCAAACTTTCAGGGAAAACGTTTTTAAGAGTTGTTGCATGAAGCCAGAAGTCATGTGACCGTAGTGTAGTTTATTTATATTCTACATTTAACTTTTTATTTTAGCTTAAAATTCATGAAAGATGCACTGATTCATGTGTGAAGATTATCACGATGAACAAAACATGTGACACTGTGTCCGAAACAGATGCAGCATGACACTGCGACATGACCTTTTGACCTTTTTGTCCTGACCAGCAGCAATAATTCTATTTAGAGCTGCACGATTCTGGATAAATTGAGAATCACGATTGTTTTGTTTCAAACAGAGATCGTGATTCTCCCATGATTCTGAACAAACAACTAAACAAAAATAGTGTAAGTTATTAGAGGTTCTGACTAAATTTTAATCGCTGCAGTCCAATTAAAATGTACAATTAATCGGAATTATTAAAAAAAAAATGGTTTGAATGAATGATTCAATGACTCACTCAAAAATACTTTCATTATTGGATCAATCAGCGTTTTTGAACAAATCTCTTGAATGAATGATCTTGAATAAAATTTCTTTTGAATAAATGTAGCGATTCCTTTTGAGAAATGTAGTGATTATTTTGAGAAAAGATTGTTTTTTAATAAATGTATTGATGTGTTTCAAATGTAGCGATTACTTATAAATAAATGTGGCGATTCATTTTGAATGGATATATTGATTCTTTTTGAATAAATCCATCAATGTGTTTTTGAACGTAGTAATTCTTGTTTTTGAATAATGTATCGACATGTTTTGAATAAATGTAACGATTCATTTTTAAAAGTAGCGATTCATTTTAAATAACTGTAGCGATTTATTTTAAAAGTAGCTATGTTTTAAAATAAAAGTAGTGCTTTATTTTTAAAAGTAGCGATTCTTTTTGAATAAATCCATTGATTGATTTTGAATAAATGTAGCGATTCTTTTGAGAAATGTAGCTATTCTTTTCAAAAAATGTAGTGATTCTTTTTGAGAAAAGATTGTTTTTGAATAAATGTATCGATGTGTTTTAAATGTAGCGATTACTTATGAATAAATGTGGCGATTCATTTTCGAATGAATATATCGATTCTTTTTGAATAAATGTAGATTGTTTTTGAATAATGTATCAACATGTTTTGAATATAAATGTAGCAATTCGTTTTTAAATATAGCGATTCATTTTAAATAAATGTAGCGATTAATAAATTACCAGTACAACTAATGGCACATTTACATGAAATATCTGACTTTTGTTTTGAAAAATAGCGTGCAATAGCGTGCACCTGTGTATGACAGTGGTTTGGTGTTGTTGAGTTGTCGCGCTCTCATGGCCTGTTGTTGTTTCTCCAGCGCCGCCAGCATGTCGCCCAGATCCAACTGCACCGGCGTCCTGCTCTTCTTACCTGCTGCTTTAGTCAGAGCCTCCTAAACACACACACACACACACACACACACACATTGAGGTGTTCAATGGCAGATGTGATGTTCAGGACTCTCCTCTACAGACTCAGTGTGTGTTTGTACCTGTAGTTTCTTCTGCTCCATGCTGATCTCGGAGTACTCCTGTGCTGTGGCCAGAGCGGCGGCCAGCGCTTTCTTCCTCTGACTCTTGGCTCTCTTGGGCACGGAGCTGGTGATAGGGATGGGCGTCTGCACGATGCTTATGGGGGAATTCTCCGGGAGGTTATCCAGCTGCACACACACACACACACACAGGTTTAAGGCCCTGATCAACTTTAAGAGAAATCGAAGAACAAACTGGTGTGGCAAAACGTGAATTTTCTGGGTAAGTTCGCTCCATCTGGCATACGCCTTCAAGCTACCATTGGTCCATGTGATGATGATGCAATAAATGGGTGTGGCCCAAAAACTCAGCCTTCTTTGAGATGTAAATCATCTCTGGTTCATTTCTTCTGTTCAGTTCATTAGGTTCAGACGCGAGTTAAAACATGAACACACTGAGAGCTGATTTATAGTAGAAACTGACGATGAACTTCCAAACGAAAGCGACATTGACGCTATTTTTAATAATATAAATCTGCTGCTTTAGTTTGAATGTGTGCTCTCTGCTTCTGTGAAACACCCACCAGGTTCTTGGGCAGTTTGGGTTGAACTGGATCCGGTTTATTCCGCTGAGCAGCTCCGCCTGTGGCAAGATCAGGAAACTCATCCTCATCCTGAAAAGCAGGAAAAACAGAGACAATCAACACAATAAATACAGATAATACTGTGTGTGTGTGTGTGTGTGTGTGTGTGTGTGTGTGCGTGTACCTGAAAGTACAGTGGCTCGGGTGTGAGGTGTGTGTTGGGGGTCTCTGGAGGGGTCAATCTCCTCTGTCCTCCTGCACGACCTCCAAAATTCATCTGGAAGTCCTGCGGGTCAGATGATGTAGAGTAACTCACAGGTATCAGAGCAACACTGTCATGTGACCGGTCGAGATGTACCTGTGTGTAGCTCCTCTGCTCAGGTGTTCTGCTGCCTCTGTGGAACGGTGTGTTCCTGTCCGTCCACGGCTTCTGTGAGGAAACATTCCCCCAGCTGACCGCTGGAAAACACACACACACACACATGCTTTTAAAGAACAATAACTATAACAATAACTACAATGAAAACTATAATGATGCTAACTGTAATGTCAAATAAATTAACTATTATGATAATGATAATTATAACGATAACTGTAACTATAATGATAACAACTATACTATGATAACTATGATAATAACAATACCTATAACAATATCTGTAATGACAATTATGATGATAACAATAAAATCCTGCATGGATTCTGATTGTCAATGTTTTTATCGTTCATCAGCTGAAAAATAAAAATTGCTCTGAAAGCGATTCCAGTGATGTCATTTCTCTGTTGTTGTTATAGTTGTGGACTTTTCTCTTAAAGTTTGAGCAATTATTGCAATTATAATCTTTATAGTCAAAGTTATTGTTCTTGGCATGAACTGACCAAACACAAGGACCTTGATCATGTTACGATACTAGAGGAGTAAAGTTTCTAGACACACTTTATGTTGGCTTGAAAAAGCCTAGCCAGAAAGTTTGGAGTAGTTTTAAAAGCTTGAAGTTGGAATGCTTTCAGTTTGAAAGTTTAAGTTTTAGTTAAGTAGTTTAGATAGATAGATAGATATAGATAGATAGATAGATAGATAGATAAAGTAAGGGTACTCAAGGTGGTTGCAATGGTTTTATATGGTTGCTAGGTTTTTGCTATGTGGTTGCTAAGGTACTTAGGGTGGTTGCTGGGGTGTTGCTAAGGTAATTGGAGTGGTTGCTAGGGTGTTACTATGCAGTTGCTAGGGTACTCGGGGTGGTTGCTAAGGTGTTGCTATGCGGTTGCTAAAGCTCTCGGGTGGTTGCTAAGGTGTTGCTATGTGATTGCTAAAGTACTAGGGGTGATTGCTAAGGTGTTGCTATGCGGTTGCTAGGGTACTGAATGGTTGCTAAGGTATTCTGGTTGGTTGCTAGGGCGTAGATAGATAAAGTAAGGGTACTCAAGGTGGTTGCAATGATTTTATATGGTTGCTAGGTTTTTGCTATGTGGTTGCTAAGGTACTTAGGGTGGTTGCTGGGGTGTTGCTAAGGTAATTGGAGTGGTTGCTAGGGTGTTGCTATGCAGTTGCTAGGGTACTCGGGGTGGTTGATGGAGTGTTGCTATGCAGTTGCTAGGGTACTCTGGGTGGTTGCTAAGGTGTTGCTATGCGGTTGCTAAAGCTCTCAGGGTGGTTGCTAAGGTGTTGCTATGTGATTGCTAAAGTACTAGGGGTGATTGCTAAGGTGCTGTTATGCGGTTGCTAAGGTACTCGGGGTGATTGCTAAGGTGTTGCTATGTGGTTGCTAGGGTACTGAATGGTTGCTAAGGTATTCTGGTTGGTTGCTAGGGCGTAGATAGATAAAGTAAGGGTACTCAAGGTGGTTGCAATGGTTTTATATGGTTGCTAGGTTTTTGCTATGTGGTTGCTAAGGTACTTAGGGTGGTTGCTGGGGTTGCTAAGGTAATTGGAGTGGTTGCTAGGGTGTTGCTATGCAGTTGCTAAGGTACTCAGGGTGGCTGCTGCAAGGTACTCAGGTGGGGTTTTGGGGTGATTGCTAGGGTGTTGCTATGCGGTTGCTAAGGTATTCTGGTTGGTTAATAGGGTGTTGCTATGCGGTTGCTAAGGTATTCTGGCTGGTTGCTAGGGTGTTGCTATGCGGTTGCTAGGGTACCCAAGGTGGTTGCTAGGGTGTTCTGTGTGGTTGCTATGCTGTTGCCATGGTGTTCTGGGTGGTTGCTATGAGATAGATAGATAGATAGATAGATAGATAGATAGATAGATAGATCTTGATCATGTTACGGTCGCTCATGAGTGTTCAGGTGAGAGAGTGAGAGATCTTACCTGTCATGACGCCAGCGTCCACAGCCTGCAAACAAACACACACAAACAGATGAGAAAACAGCAACCATAACAACCCTCGATCTGAACAATCTGAACGTACCGCCGCGGGCGTGTGTTGATTGGTGGAGGTGTTGGCGGCTCCCTGGTTGTGTTTGGGGCTGCAGTAGCCGCTGTCGCTGTCGATGTCGGCCTCGCTGGCTCCCTGCTCGCTGGACGACTCCTGCTGCGACGTGCGCCTGCGTCGAGCTTTATTCTTCCACAGCTGAGGACTCGCCTGATCCGACGCGCATCTGACCGCCCCTCCGGACGCCTCGCCGGGGAAATCTGAAAACACACACAGCACATGATGTTCAGGGTTCAAAGATGACTAGTTCAGGACTAAAGGTCAAAGGTCAGCTCAGTACCTGTCTGCTGTGCTGCATCCACCAGCAGCACCGTCTTAGACCTCCCATCAGGCCCGGCCGCACACACCTCCTTCTGTACCGCCACGCTCCGCATCACAGGACGCTTGGCTCTCATCGGCTGAGCCATCGGCTGCTGTGAGTGATGTAAACGACACATCAGCGTTAGTTTGAAATGTACAGGCCATCTTGAGCGTGTGGGTTCAGGGCTCGTCTCGTACCTTGTGCAGTACGGGGGTTCGTGAGATGCCTCTTCCTCTCTGCGTCTGGCCCTGCAGCGGCGGCCTATCGCTGCAGTCGGATACGGGGTTCAGCACTCCGGCCTGCAGGGGCCCCGTGTACGGCCCCGGAAAGGGCTGGTAGAAGCCCATGACAGGAGGGCAGGGCGTGGGCATGATGGCGTGATAGTACGCGGCGTAATCGCTGGTGACGGGCGGCTGAGGGGACGACAGGATGGGGTACGCCAGGTACGGCCCGCCGGGGCTCGGGTTGAGCTGCTGCCAGCGCTGATCTCCGCTGTACATGGGCAGCTGCCGACTGAAGACAGGCAAAAAAAGACAGTTTATTTATAAAGTACAATTAAAACAACAGTTAACTGACCAATGTGCTGCATAACTACAAAACAAAGATGTCTGGGTTTCAACATCTCTCTAAAACACAACATGTTCCATGTGTGTAACACAGAAAAGACACTTCGGCTGTGACACACACACACACATATAGGCGTAATGGTTTTTATATTGTACAAACTGTATTTTCTCTCCCCTACACTACCCCTAAACCTAACCATCACAGGAAACTGTGCACACTTTTACTTTCTCACAAAAACTCATTCTGTATGATTTATAAGCCTTTTGAAAAGTGGAGACATGGAGTAATGTCCTCATAAGTCACCCTCTCCTTGTAATACCATGTCATTATACACATTTGTGTCCTGATATTTCACAAAAACATGCCCACCCACACACACACACACACGCATACACACACACTCACTCACTCCCACACATGTTTGTTTGACTATATCAGTGAGCTCATCTCATAGACCTCCACTGTTTTTCTAACCTGACCTCTGACCCTAAACTCTCACATAAACCTGTGTAAAACATTAGATTTAAACAGAAACATGATTTGGTCGATTTATAAGTGTATTTATATATGTGTGTGTGTGTGTGTGTGATATCGCCTCCATTCCCAATTGACCCTGCTTGTTTTCCTTCCTGTTCACTTTGAATTGGAGGAAGTGCACACTTTGTGCCACTGTGTGTGTGTGTGTGTGTGAGTTTGTGAAAGTGTGTGTGAGAGCATGTGTGCGTGGGAGAGAGTGTGTGTAAGAGAGAGAGTGTGCGTGAACGAGTAAATGGTGTGTGTGTTTGTGAGTGTGTGTGTGAGAGAGAATGTGTGTGTGTATGAGAGAGCGTGTGTGCGTGAATGTGTGTGTGAATGTGTTAGTGAGTGTGCACGTTTTTGTGTGTGTGTGTGAAGTGTGTGTGTGTGTATGTATGCATGTGTGTGTGTGGGAGAGTGTGTGAGAGTGTGTGTGTGTGTGTGTGTACCTGTTGCTCTGATTCTCCTGTACGAAGGGGTAGCAGGTGATCAGGTAGGAGGGGATTTGTGTGGGCTCAGCTCCGCCCTCACCGCACAGACTCATGGGTAATAATGAAGCATCAACACCTTTCTTCTGAGGGATAAACGGTTCCACTTCAGCAGAGAGCT
Organism: Culter alburnus; assembly: GCA_028476615.1. Classification (NCBI taxonomy): domain Eukaryota; kingdom Metazoa; phylum Chordata; class Actinopteri; order Cypriniformes; family Xenocyprididae; genus Culter; species Culter alburnus. Next base: position 768,122 of record JAOTNS010003884.1, on the reverse strand, counting down.
TCACATCCTGAAACACACACACACACACACACACACGTATTTAAACACATAACATTCACTAGCATTTTTTACTTAGAAAAATTTACTAATATTTGAGTTTTATTCAGACAATTTCTTTAAACTGCAGAAACAGCAAACACAGTGTGCTAGAACAGCATTCTGAGCCAGGTGTCAGCACACACACACATACCAGCACAGCGGTCACATGTCTTGCGGTTTAACGTGTCTGAAGCACCCGTCACGATCAAATGATCAAAAACATCGTACAGGAGAGTAAACGACAGAACGATTCCCTCAGGGCAGCTCTGTTTCAGCACGACACAACCAAAAGAATCTAGAGTCAGGTGACCATGACGTCATCACATTCCACACATTCCTGAACATCTCAGGTGAACTTCCTGCAGCAAAATCATTCCCATAATCATGTCACGAAGCAGGAAGAGTCAATGATTAAACAGCAGAATGTCACGTGATGCACACGCTGTACTTCCTCTTCACAACATTATCAAAGAACACAAAATCACGGGAAAATAAAGCACAGAACCGAATAATAATAATATTAATGGAATGGAAAAGATATACAAATATAATAATAATATTAACAACATGCTGATTCCCTGATTAAACACAGTCATTCTGATCAGAAACAAAGACACATCTGATGCTGTGTGTGTGTGTGTGTGTGTGTGTACGTGAGTGAATGGAGTGTGTGTGTTATAGTATATAGCAGCAATTGTTCGTCTGTAGGTGGTGGGCGGAGCTTTGTGCACTCTTCCGATTGTGACATCACACACAGCTGAGCAGATCTACATCATCTGCTCTCTCGTCCAATCAGATCACTGACAATAACATCAGTTCATGCTGCTAATCATATCTCCAAATGTACACCATCCTATCGCTCTAAACTGCTCAACGTGACTACAAAACATTAACATCCTGATTTTCTGCAAAGCTTCTTTGAAAAGATGTGTTTCCTGAAAAGATAAAATGTATGTGATCAAGACTAGTGACATAATCTTCAGGGATTAAAGTGAGGATGCCGGCTGTCGTTAAGCTAATTACGCAAGAAGTAGGTATGGACAGATTAGAGTACACTAACAATACACTCTAAAGTGAGAGTCACAGAGATAATTAATTCACAAATGATCATTCTGGCTTCATTTACTGCCGTTCATCACAACGTGATGTTGAACCAAATAATATTGGACCGCATTTACAAAACATTTCTTTTGTAGAAGAAAATCACACATGCTTGGAACGATCAGTCTATCCCTTTAAACATGGGGAAATGTGTTAAATTCAACTGAGTATGGTGTGTATGAATACATCAAATTAACCTAAAACTTTAACAAAGAAACACACGAACGGGCAGGAGATCTGCAGCGGATCCAGTACGGATGAACGTGAGCCGGTGGTCTGCTCAATGTGGGCTGAACTAATGAGGGCGAGGAGTACGCTTTTGTCTTTTCAGCATTTCTGTTTCAAGACTGTGTGTAGAAAACAGAGGGGTTTTGTGCTGAAGAAAGACAAAAGAGAGACAGACAGGCAGGCCGAGGGACTGCAGATGGAATCATTCACAAAGAATCATTTTGGGTCACTCCATCTCACGTTGCTTGACCATTTTTTAACTTATAATGCTTTCTATAATGATACTATATTCTTTTTACGTAAAGTTTGATAAAGTTTGCATCATTGATTCTGTTATTTACCCATTTATTACTCAGTAATGTATAAAGGTGATATGACTTTATGATCTGTATGTATTTTGGTTGTAAAGATGTTTTTAGGATTGAGACTCAAACTCGATCTCCATAGTGGATCTTCATCATTACAATGCACTTAAGTCAATATAACCCAATTAAAATAACAATAAAAACCGAGAGGTTTTGCAATACAAATACATTAATTCAAATAATAGGAAAATTAAAAACTTCTACTTTTGGACCTGGACTGACACTTCTGAGAAAGTGTGGGTCAATCTCAAACAGGACACAACAGCATTGTTCTGAGAACACAAAACACGGATACAGTTCACTAACATGAGAAGCTCCGATAGGACAGAACTGAACAGGAACACAAGGAGAAACACACAGAAACTGATCTGACGACAGACAGAAACATCACAGACACGCGAGGAATGTGATCAATGCAGAAAAACCTGATGGATCAGATGTGATCAGTGCCTGCAGAACCCAGCAACACACACACACACACACACACACCCACACACACACACCAAACACATGATACACATGACATGACTCAATCCAGACATTCACGTTATGGGCACACCAGTTACTGTACGATCACATTCATGTATCACAGACACGATCACATTCTGTAATATCACAGTCACTATACTATCAGTTACTGTACATCACTTCATGTCACAGTCACTATACTATCAGGTTCACACATGTAATATCACAGTCACTATACTCAGTTACTGTACGATCACAGCAGTTATACTATCATACTGTAATCATCAAGTAATATCACAGTCACTATACTATCAAATTTACTGTACGATCACAGTAATATCACAGTCATTATACTATCAGTTACTGTACGATCACATTCACAGGTCACTATATCAGTTACACGTCACTCACAGCACTATACTATCATCAGTCATGTAATATCACAGTCATATACATCAGTGTACGATCAATATCACAGTCACTATACTATCAAAGTTACTGTACGATCACAGTTGTAATATCACAGTCACTATACTATCAGTTACTGTACGATCACAGTCATGTAATATCACAGTCACTATACTATCAAAGTTACTACGATAACGATCACAGTTGTAATATCACAGTCACTGTACTATCAGTTACTATACGATCACATTCAAGTAATATCAGTCACTATACTATCAGTTACTGTACGATCATAGTAATATCAGTCACTATACTATCAGTTACTGTACGATCAGTCATGTAATATCACAGTCACTATACTATCAGTTACTATACGATCACAGTCATGTAATATCAGTCACATCATACTGTACGATCACAGTAATATCATCACTATACTATCAAAGTTACTGTACGATCATAGTCAGTCATGTAATATCACAGTCACTATACTATCATTACTATACGATCAGTAACTATCACCGGTATACTATACGATCACAATGTAATATCACAGTCACTATACTATCAGTTACTGTACGATCACATTCACGTAATATCAGTCATACTATCAAGTTAATGTACGATCAGTCTGTAATATCATTACTATTAAAGTAACTGAACATCACATTCACGTAGACAGTCACTATACCATCAGTTACTGTACAATCACAGTTATTACAGTCACTATACTATCAAAGTTACTGTATGATCAGTCATGTAATATCAGTCACTATACATATACGATCAGTAATATCAGTCACTATACTATCAGTTACTGTACGATCACAGTAATATCACAGTCACTATACTATCAGTTACTATCATAGTACAGTCACTATACATCACTACTCAGTTACTGTACGATCTCAGTCACTATACTATCATTACTGTACAGTATATCACAGTACTGTACAATCACAGTAATACAGTCATACTATCAGTTACACAATCACAGTAATATCAGTCACTATACTATCAGTTACTGTACGATCACAGTATATCAGTCACTTATACTGTACATCAGATACAATCACAGTCATGTAATATCAGTCACTATACTATCAGTTACTGTACGATCACATATCACTATACTATCAAAGTTAATGTACGATCAGTCATGTAATATCACAGTCACTTTACTATTAAAGTTACTGAACGATCACATTCACATAATATCACAGTCACTATACCATCAGTTACTGTACGATCACAGTCATGTAATATCACAGTCACTATACTATCAAAGTTACTGTATGATCAGTCATGTAATATCAGTCACTATACTATCAGTTACTGACTTGGACTTCTGATAAATTCAGACTTTCCAATAAATGTGCAATAAATTAATGTTTGCGAATTTTAAGCAGCGACATGATATTGACAACCAACGATTGTCAACTTACAACATTTTTCACAGTCGATCAAAATAGGCAAGTATTGTTTTAATGGCATATTTACTTGAATGTCCAATGTAGTGTGATTAAGAAGGCTATTGAATACGGATGTCCGAATGTGCGAATATAAAACCAACTTTACTCAAGTGAGTTACTGTACGATCTCAATCATGTAATATCACAGTCACTTTACTATTAAAGTTACTGAACTATCACATTCACATAATTTCAGTCACTATACTATCAGTTACTGTACGATCACTCACAGTAATATAACAGAAACTATCAAAATCATGTAATACTACGCACAATATCCCAGTCACAGTAATATCACTCACAAACATCAATCATCTCAGTTATTATAAACAGAAAACAAACTCTATTAATCACATCTTATGAATGCTTACTTGATCCAAACACAGTCTGTTATTGTTTCTATGAGTGTCAATCATTCATAGATCAATAATCTTCATAAGCAGGTCAATAATCACTACAGCACTGTGCTGGTAGTACCATAGTACTTTGACTATACCATGGTAATAAATGACTCTGTATACATGAGCCATAATATTTACTAGTATTACCATGGTATTTTAATAAGTTGATTATACTCACACAGACGCTGCGCGAATATTGCGCTTTAATAACAATCGACGTGTTCGTTAATATTTGATTAATCACTGAAATGGATCCAGTTTTGTTTCATTGATTAACAGGGGCGTCATTGTTTTGACGCGTCGCTTCGCTCTCAGCATCGCGCCAGCACTGATATACACAACTAACACACACACGAACACACATAAACGCTCGTATCACACACATGTGAGTGTTTGATCGCAATAACAATCCGTCATTTTGCCGTTTTGGAGTTTAATCGCGCGAGCGCTGCTAATGCTAAAGCTAATGTGAGGCCAGCGGCTGTTAGTCGCGTCCGTGTATCGTCAAACGGAGTTACCTTCCTCTCGCCAGCGTCCATCTCGCACGCTGACACCGGAACCGAGCCGCGTGCAGCTGTCAGGAGACCGTGAGCTCAAGCATGATCCGGTGCTGCTCCAGTTCTGATGTCCGTCACTGACTGATTGACTGACTGACACTCATCTGGGACGGGAGCCGCCGAGGGTCATTACGGACATGCGTTTCTGTAATTGCGCCGCGCTGCCGTTAGGGGGCGCGTGAGAGTATGAAACAAAAACAAAAAAAATCATGTTTATTTTAGGAGATACAACAAGTGAATAGGGAAAGAAATTATATATAAATATTCCTATTAATTATTAGATATTATTATGAAAATGTTGCCAATTATTACTCCCATTATTACACTTCTTTTGCTCCAAGGACACATTAATATGCAAATTAGATACAGTGTATAGATGCATTGTATTGAATGGGAAAATGCATGACTATTTTACCCACATATTGCATAAAATAATATAATAAATTAATCTGATGAAAAAATGAGCAAAGTTGCAGTTTAGAGCTGAAATAATCTGATATATTTCAGAGAGAGACCAGGGAATTTATGTAGGATATGACCTAATTTTGTCCATTATTGGATTGCAAAAACATAACTACAGTAAAATAAGCTAATATTAATGTTTGCAGCTTTACGCCAACTGAACGAAATGGTGTCTCAGAAACAAACATTTTTTCTTTTTTGTGAATTGTTTACAACGAAGAACATTTATTAAAAGGTAACCCTTTAATAAAGTCAGTTTTGTCATTTGTCATAAGTCAAATTGACCCAAGTTGCTGTTGCAATGTGATTTAGACAATACTCAAGCATGTGATTCCTTCATTATCACCAACACCAAGCAACACTTAACCTTAAACATGACACTGATGTGACACCCAGCATTGTAAAGCTCAGATTTGTTTTGTACATTTTCCCAAAATTAATGATGTCATTGTGTTCTGTGAATTCATGAAAAGAAAGCTCTATTTTTAACCCAACTCATACATCCCACAAAACAATACTGTTCTCAATATTCTTCAAAACAACCCTAGAATTACTGGCACAGAAAACATAAACCAGCCATTGAGTTCAGAGATTTCACAGACACAAACTATAGGATTTCTGATATTATCTGATGGGCCGGACCCACACAAGTGTGCACTTACACACTTCATGCCTTTATAGGGTGTGACTTACACAATATACAGCATAAATGAGTACACCCCCTCTGAACAAATACAAAAGATGTATTTCCTTTATAATCACTAATACAATTCATGGAAAGATGGCAAAACTAAAATGTATTAAACATATACATAATAAAAACTGAGATATACATGTCATTAATAGCCATAAAATAAGTAAATTAGACAATTTTGTTTAAATTAAGGATTGCAGAAATGAGTACACCCTAGATTTAATTCAACAAATGTATAATATTCTAGCACTTAGTATGCCCTCCATAATTTTGAATATACCGCTCTGACCCTTCTTGGTACGGAGTGTACAAGTTCATGACAAATTGTCACATCTGTCCTGGATGATGAGCTCCTTAAATGCCCTGATCTTTAACGGGGAGTGTTGCTCAACTCGTCTCAGGTGCTCAAGAGTGTTAAGATTGAGTGCAATACATGTCCACAGAAGGTTTTTCACCTCATTGTCATGTTGAAAAAATGCCCAACAATGCAGGGAATGAGGAAACATCTTCTGTTTAAGTTTGTGTATTAAATTACACAGTGGTGTTGGAATTCATGACAGCATTGATAAAGCACAACTTCCTCACACCTTCAGCACTCCCTATAGAAGAGCTTTACTACCACTGAACTTTACTGTGGGAACCAGGCACTTCTCACTGTACTCCTCCTCTAGCAACACCACAACATTTTGGATGCTGTTAGATCCAAAATGATTGATGAGACCAGAGTATTGATTCCCAGAATCTATTTTGTAAATATGGGCTTTGGAAATAGCTAACTGACTTTATTGTGCTTTGGCTACAGTAGTAGTTCCAGTGAGAACAACAACCACACAGCAAAATCCCACAGTTAAATCAACTCTGCTCAGAGTACATATGGTCCCTCTCTAAATAGTTAAGTAACACTGAAGCAGAGTTAAATTTAATGAGATTATTAAGCAAGTAATTAAGTAATGATTGCGCATTAATGATGAACACCTGCTGTTAACAAGCAGAATCACTGAAGAAATAAGAAAAACACAAGAACTACAAGTGACTTCAGTCACAGCCTTGTTAATTGCTTAATTATCTCATTAACTTTAACTCTGCTTCAGTGTTATTTTAACACTATTTAGAGAGGGACCATATGTACTCTGAGCAGAGCTGATTTAACTCTGGGGATTTTACTGTGCATGTCATGTCTGCATCTTACTCTGTGAGATAAACAGTCACTCTTTTCATAGCTTTTGCTGGCTCTGAGACACTCGCCTGGTATTTCTCCTGCTCTTTGTCTAGCAAAAAAAAAATCCCTCATCACCAAATGAAAGCTTAAAATGAAGGTCTGATTATTGACACAAGTCCATTGATTTTGAATTTCTGTGTTACTTTTGCTATATTTTCACACTTAAAACAATGATTTGGTAATCCTCTTGTACCACTGTCCTCTTTTGTGCTGAGAAATAAGTCTCCTGACAGTTCTCTCCCAAGTGCTTCCATTGTTGTCAGCATTAAGAAGCAGCAATAACCAGCAGAAGCGTAGCAGATCTATTCCACCAAGACCAAACACTCTGAGAGTTGTCATGACAGGAATCTATTTGTACCAGAAATTTTATAACAGACCTCTTCATGATGCAATCTTTATTTTCATTTTGGATAGAAAGCTTTTGTTAAGCTGTTTTTAATTTAGAGAAATTAATTTTGTTTGTCTTAAATATTTTGTTCTATGGAGTATTTTGTATGTTTTATTACTCTTGATTTTTTTTTTAATTGTGCAAAGTTCTTTATGTCTGTTATACTAGTGTATTTTTGTTTATTTGTAATGCAAAGCTAAAAAAGGTTTAATATTAAAAAAAGGTTTAATATTAAAAGTTTAATATTATCATCACTTCAGTTCATGTCACTCTATCAATGGAAAGCCAGACAACTCTCACATTCACCTACAGGTGGCGCTGTTGTATTTCATTCTATCAGGGGGAAAAAAACATGGATCTCAAACTTACTTGTTTGCCTTTCTCAGCAAAATGACCTGAAAACCTAGGTGAAAAAAAGTACATTGCTATAATATACTTAAAGTGCTCTATTTTTGTGCACTAATTTTGTACTTAATATACTAAAAATTCTTCTTTAGTACTTCTTAAGATCATCTAAGTGTACTCAACTGTGCTATTTTGAACTAAAATGTGCTTTTAATATACTATCTCTGTTTTTAAAAACTGTATTTAGATACCACTTATAGTACATTTGAACCCATAGTGTACTACAAGTGGTAACTAAATATATTTTTAAATATCAAGATAGTATATTAAAAGCACATTTTAGTTCATATTTCATGCTGTCTCGAAATAGCACAGTTGAGTACACTTAGATGTTCTTAAGAAGTACTAAAGAAGAATTTTTAGTATATTAAGTACAAAATTAGTGCACGAAAATAGAGCACTTTAAGCACATTATTGAAATGCTTTTTTGTTCACCTGGGAATCTGAAAGCGATCAAAGCGCTGCTCACCTGTGTGTGCTCATTAGAGTATTTGTTGTGTAATTAACAGACACATAAAAAACACAATTAAATTAAACACTGGTGGTTGTGACTAAACAAACTAGGAATTCTTCTCACTGCCAGATGGAACAGCCCAGAATTAGTGCGTCCCAAATCATGCAGGCTACACTGAAAATAGTATGATAAAGGTGTCTGGATGATTTACAGTCTGGAAGCTTTTCAAAGTCCATCCACACATGCTTTTCGGGTAATATTACCTACAAGCCTTTGTGCAAAGGATCTGGAGGAGGTCGACAACGTTCTTTCTTAACTTTTATTAATTTTGCTCTAACACTTGTGCACAAAATCAATCAATATGCATCAATGGGAATTGTTACGTATTAAGACATTATTATTTAGTATTATTGGCATAGTGTGAAAAATACTATAGTGTTTGTGAACCATACTATAGTAAATTGTAGTATACTGTATATATAATAGTATTTACAACACTTTGTTAATGAATGCTACAGCATATTGTAGTATTAACTATAGTGAACTGATAAACTATAATAAATACTGTAGTATACTTTAGTTTTTACTACAGTAAACTGTAGTGTATATTGTAGTATAATATACCCTAAAGTTGTAGAAAACCTAGTACAATATTGGGTAAAATAAATTGTTTATATTACTATAGTTATATTATCACAGCAACTACAGAATTACCACAATAAATTAAGTACTTTACTATAGTATGGTTCAAAAACACTATAGTATTTACTATAAATTACTATAGTATTTTTTCACCTGGGTATCACTGGCTGCTAACTACATCTAGCCTAGTGAATAGTAGGATATAAGTGTGCATATTTCCCTTAAAATTAACCATGGTTTTATTATAGTAAAGATGTAGTAACTATGACGGATTGATTACCATTTGTATAACCACAGTTTTACTACAAATACCATGGTTAAAATATGGTTAGTGTGGCAAAACCATGGTTAATTTGTGGGGTGCCATGGATTAACTACAATAACCATGTTTTTGGGGTTTTATTTTTTGTAAAGGCTGGACTATGGTTAATGTGGTTTGATGTTGCATTTGATCACAGAATTTAGAAAACTAATATGGAACACTATTTCTACCACATAAGAAAAAAATGTTTTATAAATCATAATTATGACATTAAAAGTCGAAGTTTTCATAACTATGACAGAGAAAGTCATAATTTCGATTTATCTTATAATTTTGACTTTTTAATATCACAATTATGACTTTGTATGTTATTGTGATTTACCAAAGCAAGTTTTTTATGTGGCTTTCATACACTTATGTGTCCTGCTGTCAAACACGTCTAAATGAGACTTTATCACCCATTTAATGTCAGTTTTCCAATAAAATTTTTATGCCTCTGCTAATGAGCATTAATGTAAGCCTGTGTAATGTAATGTAAGTGTTGACCCTCACTTATTTTTGGCACGCATCCACTGCTGCTCTGTGCGTGTAATTTTATGGGTTAAAAAAAGTCCGGCAGAGTTTTAGATCTCACGGAGGAGCGTGCGCAGCCCCCCTCCGGTCACCGTAACGGGATGCGTGACTACACATGTTGTGTTTTTACTTTTTACAAGGCTTGCGCGTGATTCTGCTTTTATACACTCATTTATGTCCACGGGGTTGTTTTTTTACACATCAAACCCCAGACGCCTGAGAGCACGCGCACCGCTGGAGTCTCGCACGCAACCACATGCGCGCGCGCAGACTCGAACCATGTGGATGCGATGAGGCCACACACACACATACAGAGTTTCTGGGACAAGCCTTCTATCTTTTCTCACAGCATTATTATTGATGTCTTATGACTGATGGCTTGTTCTTACAATTATTTAAAGAAACTGAGAAGAGAGGAGACAGAGATCAGACTTAACCGAATCCATGTCATACACTTATGCACATCTCTCTGAGATGAAGACCCTATAGGCTACATTCATACACATTATGATAATATAGTTTTTTTTTATTAAGATTTATGATTACTGACTTTTTACAGCATCTGTCCCTTACCTAGCTAAAAGGAAACGTTCTCAGAAGTTATGAACAAACATTCTTCCAGTAACGTTTGTTCAAAGTTATCTGTTCCTTAATAACATTCTCAAAACATTAGCACAAAAATATTATTTACACATCATTCATGGAATGTTTTTCTGAAACATTTTATTAAGACACTAGGCTTAATGTTTTAAACATTATTTCAGATGGTTCAGAGAACATTCCGAAGTAACGTTTCAAAAATGATAAAATGTAGAAGACATTCCTTTAATGTTTTCTCTAACATTCACATAACCAAGAAAAAAAAAAACATTTAAAAAAAATGGACATTTTGAAATTTCTGAAAATATTAAGAAGCAATGTTTTCATAACTTCATGGGAACATGAGCAAAACATTCCTAGGACATATATTTGTATTCACATTCAATTATTGCGCTGCAACTGATGAAAACACATGCAAATAAAGAAATACAAAAATATTTGGTTGCGTTGTGAGTATTTGCAGTGTGTTTCTGTTATGGGTGACCCTGAATAGTCGACGATTCGAATCTTCGATAGGAGGAGCCTGATTCGACTACCAATCTCACAGTCGAATCGTCGCAGAGGTGTTATGAGACGATATATGGGGGCGCTTAATATCTGATTTTACATAGACATACCGGATGTATTTGGTTTCTTTGTGAGTATTTGCAGTGTGTTTCTGTAGAGTATTGCATTTGCGTGTTTCTGTATTCTTTGTGAGTATTTGCAGTGTGTTTCTGTATTTTGTGAGTATTTGCAGTGTGTTTCTGTATTTGGTTGCTGCAGTGTTTCTGTATTTGGTTGCTTTGCAGTGTGTTCTGTAGAGTATTTGCAGTGGTTTCGTAATTGTGAGTATTTGCAAAAGTATTTGCATTCGTTCTTGTGAGTATTTGCATGTATTTGGTGCAGTATTTGCAGTGTTTCGTATTGGTTGCGTGTGCGTATTGGTTCTGTATTTGGTTGCGTGAGTTGCAGTGAGTATTTGGTTGCGTTGTGAGTATTTGCAGTGCGTTTCTGTATTGGTTGTATTTGCAGTGTGTTTCCTGAGTATTTGCAGTGTGTTTCTGTATTTGGTTGCTTTATGAGTATTTGCATTTCTGTATTGGTTGCTTGTGAGTATTTGCAGTGTTTCTGTATTATTTGCAGTGTTCTGTATTTGGTTGTTTGTGAGTATTTGCAGTGTGTTTCTGTATTTGGTTGTGAGTATTTGCTTCTGTATTTGGTTGCTTTGTGAGTATTTGCAGTGTTTCTGTATTTGGTTGCGTTGTGAGTATTTGCAGTGTTTCTGTATTTGGTTGCGTTGTGAGTATTTGCAGTGTGTTCTGTATTGGTTGCGTTTTTGCAAGTAGTTGCGTGTTTCTGTATTGGTTTCTTAGTATTGCAGTGTTTTCATTTGGTTGCGTTTGTGAGTATTTGCAGTGTGTTTCTGTATTTGGTTGCTTTGTTGATTTGCAGTGTTTCTGTATTTGGTTTGCGTTGTTTGCCTTGTGTATTTGGTTTCTGTATTTGGTTTCTTTGTGAGTTTTGCAGTGTTTCTGTATTTTGTTGTGAGTATTTGCAGTGTGTTTCTGTATTTGGTTGCGTTGTGAGTATTTGCAGTGTGTTTTCTGTATTGGTTGTTTGTGAGTGTGCAGTGTTTCTTTGTTCTTGTGAGTATTTGCAGTGGTTCTGTTTGTATTTGTGGTATTTGCAGTGTTTCTGTATTGTGAGTGCGTGTTCTGTATTTGGTTGCGTTGTTGCAGTGTTTCTGTATTGGTTGCGTTGTGAGTATTTGCAGTGTGTTTCTGTATTTGGTTGCTTTATGAGTATTTGCAGTGTTTCTGTATTTGGTTGCGTTGTGAGTATTTGCAGTGTTTCTGTATTTGGTTTCTTTGTGAGTATTTGCAGGTTCCTTTCGCTTTGTGAGTTTTGCTGTATTTGGTTGCATTGTGAGTATTGTTTCTGTATTGGTTGCGTTGTGAGTATTTGCAGTGTTTCCTTTCTGTATTTGGTTGCGTTGTGAGTATTTGCAGTGTTTCTGTATTTGGTTGCGTTGTGAGTATTTGCAGTGTTTCTGTATTGGTTCTTTGTGAGTATTTGCAGTGTTCTGTATTTGGTTGCGTTGTGAGTTGCAGTTTCATTTGCAGTGTTTCTGTATTTGGTTGCTGTATTTGCATTCTGTATTTGGTTGCGTTGTGAGTTTGCAGTTTCTGTATTTGGTGCAGTTTGCAGTGTTCTGTATTTGGTTCGTATTTGCAGGTATTTGGTTTCTGCTGAGTATTTGCAGTTTGCCAAGAGTATTTGCTTTTCTTTGTGAGTATTTGCGTTGTGAGTATTTGCAGTGTGTTTCTGTATTTGGTTGTCAAACTGATGAAGATGTTTTCTCAATTTGCTGGTGTTTTTTCTATGTCCTTTTGTACCTCATTTTCAACATGAGGTGAATTAATGATCACAGAATGTTGTTTTTTCCTGAACTATTCCTTTGAGAGGATCTATTATATTTGTGAGAACATGTTGTCCTTCACATAACGAAATAAAGTTCACACACATTCACGCAGATGCTCTGATGTCCACACTATAACAAGCCTTTTTCTCGTCAAATCATTAGAATACACTCGGATAAGATGCAGTGACATCATGTGACATGATGCAGGTGAAGTGAGTCTGATGTGTTTGCGATGTTTACCAGATACAGATGTTCACTCATAAAGACCTTCATGTCGCTGTTTGCAATGAAAAGCTGAAGCTGTGAGGAAAAAGAAGAACTTCAGTCCACTGGAACAATAAGGTCATAATATCGTTCTCTGTCTTTCAGTGGGCCGACTGTCTGAAGTAAATATTATCACACAAATTACAGCCTATCATCATCTGGCACTTTGCTCACATTTGACCATGGAAACTGTAAACTGTTTTTCACCTCTGACACAAACTCTCCGTAACTCCAGGACGGATTGTGTGCAGGTGTAAAAGATGATGTAATGTGAGTAATGAGACATGATTATGCAAGTTAAAGCATAAAACTATTGTTATGGACGTAGATATTGAAGTCTTTGCCAACGGCGTACTCAGCCAAGCTCTAATGAATCTCTAGTGAGTTTCAGCAGGTCTGCCCTGACTGACCATCACTGGAAAACAACAGAAAACAGCTCCACATGTGCTCAGCGAGAGAACGCTTCTGAAAGATCAACGGCTTTGAGACATTAGTAACAGGAGGTCAACATGACCGGAATCTCCATGAGACCTGCAGCCGAGTGTTGTGTAAAGCTGAGCTGTGGTCCTCCAATCCCCTCCGGAACCATTTCCCACTTCCCACCGGGACAAAAAAAATCTGCTCTGATTTACTGTTGGATAATCAGTCGTGTTTACCCGAGGTGGGGGGGCACAGTCTGTGTGGCCACGACAGAGAATCATCTGCCCTGAGCGAAAGAGAGAGAGAGAACGGATGATAATATCATGCCATGATGACATGCAGATCCTGCAGCTCCACACAGACACTCGGAGCAGATGCAAGAGTCTGCAAATTACACCTTTGCATGCGAACTGTGAACAGATGTGAGGAGCAATTAGAGAGGTGCACACACACACACACACACACACACACTTAACTATATAAATGAGGACAGACTGTTGTTTTTGTATACAGAGACACTATAAAAAATACTATAGACTAAACCAAAAACACTGACAAAAAATGATACGTTGGATTTACTTAATTTTTTTTTATGTCAACAGGTTCCACGTAACTTGGTTATTTTGCATTTAATTAACATTATTTATTTCAGTTAATTTAAATTTTTTACATAAGGTTAAAGGATTAGTTCACTTTCAAATTAAAATTTCCTGATAATTTACTCACCTCCATATCATCCAAGACGTTCATGTCTTTCTTTCTTCTCCATATAGTGGACTTCACTGGACTTATTGTTATATACTTGCACTAGCATATTGTATATGACAATTTAGTTCAAACTTTGACCTGTGGCAATTGCCGATGGTTTCTCTAGATAAGACTCTTATTTCTCGTCTGGTATCGTTTAAAGCTCTTTGAAGCTGCACTGAAACTGTAATTTTGACCTTTCCACCGTTTGGAGGCCACTGAAGTCCACTATTAGGAGAAAAATCCTGGAATGTTTTCCTCAAAAACCTTAATTTCTTTTCGACTGACGAAAGAAAGACATGAACATTTTGGATGACATGGGGGTGAGTAAATTATCAGGAAAAATGTTTCTAAAAGTGGACTAATCCTTTAACTCAACGCTATTTAGTTGAACCTGGTTAACATTCTTAATTTTGTCCAAAACCATTAAGTTTAATTATTCTAAAATTAATATCAAACTGAAATGAAAACAAATAATACAGTTTAATTGATTAGTTCAAGAACAATTTTCACAACTTTTACTAAATCTTTACACTGTAAAGACTCTTATTGTTAGGTGTTAGCCAGAAGATGGTTTTATTCCATCTATGTCATGCCCAAAATAGTTGTTTTTATTATTAAAACAACCTTAATTGTTGTTAGCTAACCCAAGCATATGTTCAACACTTCACCACAATGGTAACCCCAAAACTATTAACATAACTTTTAAAAACCAACATAACAGAACAGTAAACATTAAAAAGTCTCTCCATTTTCTAATGTTGCTAAAAACTGCTTAAAATAATACTTTATTTCAAAATTTACCCAAATCAGCCCCTTTGCAAAGCATGATTGGAAGTGAAAGTCCTGTATGATTGAGTCCTGGTTGAGTTAACTTGATTGAAACATGTTATTTTAATATGAAAACATCAAGTTAAGTCAAAAAGCAAGCGTTTCAAGTCAGTTCAACATTTGAACCAGAAACCTAATACAATGATGTTGAATCAAAATAAGTTGTTTAAATAAAGTGAACAGCATCAACTGCACACTAACACTGACAGAGAAAGTTTTGCATTAAAACTAAACTGCATTAAATAAGATGACATCTTCACCCTTTATTCAAATATTAAAGATTTTGTAATCATATTGCGATTGATAATAATGCAATGAAACATGCCGAATTGTGCGACATAATTTTTGTCCAGACTGTCTTACAAAACACATGCTGTCACGGTTATGCTCAGTTTGGGTATCATTTTCATTGTTTTCAGTTGCTGTTTAGTCTACCTTAGTTAGTTTTCCCTTGTTCTTCTTAGTTTCCCGCCACTACTTTGTTACTCCTTGGTTACTCATTAATTAGATCACACCTGTTTGTGTTCAGTTTCATTATGTTGAGTTTATAAGCCCTTCAGCTCTGCCTGGTGTTGTTGTGTTTTACACGCTGTTTCATTTGTGTTCATCACTCTTGGATTTGATTAATAAATAACATTTCAATTTGAATGATTTCGTCTATCTTCTTCATCCTCTGACTCAACGTTACACATGCAAAAACAAGAAACAATGAAATATTAATAACTGATATGTATGCTTTTTCCTGTCAGCTTTTGTTTTTGTATGCATTTTTTTTGCATATAAAATAAACTTTCAGCTGTATTTTTACCTTTTTTTTGCCAAACAATTTTGTCAGATAAACACCCTGTTTAGTGTTTTGTTCTTTCCTCATATTTAAAAATATTTAAAAAATATCAAATATTTTGATGTTTCAGTTGAACTTGTAGCGTCATTAACAGCAAATATCCCCTATTCGACATCACTTACATATACAGTAGATCATATGTTGATAATCACATTTCCATTTAGCAACAATCTTTTCTTCAGCTCAGGCATAAAACCACATCTGTTATCTCACACACACACACACATGTGTAGCTCCAGTGCAGACGAGTTCATGATAGTTCACACAGTTCATGATAGCGATTGCTGAAATAAAGCGAGCGGACCGCACAGCTCACGGGTCAAAGCATTACATCACACTGATGATGACAGGAGCCTCGCATCACCCACCCAAACACATGCGTTTGATGGACATGCCGTCTGGCAGCGATTCTGTCTTTAGCAGAGACCAGACATCCACTCGGCTTCAGGAAAAACACTGGATCCTCTCAATCAGTCTCTTCTAAACTTACCTATACTGTACTATATATATAAATATATTTGTAAATACTACACTCTTTATTGGGATCGATGGTTCCATGAAGAACCTTTAACATCCACCTTTCCATTGCAAAAAAAAGGTTCTGTATAGTGGAATATAGTGGATTTTTTCAACCCTCTGGTGCTCTCACTGTAAAAAAAAAAATATATATATTTTCAGGATTTGTTCTCACAACATTTTTTCTTTTGTCAAATCAACTTCAATAATTAATGTGGTTCAGATAACATATTTTGAGTTTTTGTTGATTAAACCAATTGCCTTCATCGTATTAACGCAAATTTTTAATTTCACCAGGTAACTTACTTTTTTAAGTAAAACCAACAATCCTTTTTACAGTTTGGTACGTCTTGACCAATTGACCCTTCGCCTGGAGTTTGATTGACAAGCGATCTAACCAATCAGAACGCCGAATCCGCCATTTTTTCCGACAAAGCAGTCAGGAGTTATGCTGCGTTCACACCGAACGCGTCTGGGGCGTCTGATTTACATGTTATGCTGCGTTCACGCCACCTTGTATTTACCGGAATCTTGAAATGACAACACGTGACGTTATATTCGGAGCTGTTCACGTCCTTTAGTCCTTGGACTGGGAATTATGCGTTTCTATGGCACCACTATCAACGCCTAAATTAATCTACAGCGGTCAGGTGGTACAGTGGCCACGTGGTACATGTGGGAGCTTTCAGAAAACTCCCAGCTTACAAGCTGTAATTACGAGCTCTACGAGGACATGAATGCTTTTTACAAGCTAGAATCTCGTAACTACAGGAATTACGAGGCCACGTGAACACACCTTTTAGTCACGCAAATCAAGCGTCTAGCGAATCGGCCGTTGACGCGCGAATGGCACGGCGTGAATTGAGTCCGACGCCCTAGACGCCCGAGTTGAAAAATCTGAACTTTGGCGAATATTCACGGCGCGTTAACCAATCAGGGACTCTGCTTTGGTAGTCACGTGTTTATGACGTTATCAGAGGTGGAGACGAGAACAAAGATGGAGGACAAATTAATAGTCGCTGTGTGTGGCCACCCTGAGCTCTATGATGTGTCATCATATTTTTATCGAGACAGGAATAAAAAGGAACTTGCCTGGAAGAGGATAAGCGAGGAAATCGGACAATCTGGTTAGTTGTAATATGCTTTGCATGATTTTAGCCGTTGATACTAGCCCGCCTTACATCCATATCCGCCATTATCTAGCAAGGAGGCCGGCAAATACACTGGGCAGCACGCCAGACAGAAGCCCTTCCCATGACGTGAATTCACGTCTGAACACACTTTGTTTTTTGACGCGTGTCTGACTTCAAAATGTTCAAGCGTCCAAATTTGACGCGTGATTCGCGTTTGGTGTGAACGCAGCATTAGAAGATTAACCTCGGTGGAATTAAACTTAAAAAATGGTGTGTACTGTCGTCTTTCCACGTTTGAAACAATGTTCATTCATGTTTATTTGATGCTATAAGTTAATTAGTAGGAAGAGATGATCGGTTTACGAGCTGAGGAGCTACAGCGATCTGTCACGACACATTAAAGAGACACAAAACGCTTTTTTATGTTCGAATTTCTTAAAAAACTACTCAGTTTGAAAGCTGGGACTTTGTTTAATATCATAAGTCAAGTCAAGTCACCTTTATTTATATAGCGCTTTTTACAATGCAGATTGTGTCAAAGCAGCTTTACATTGATAACTGGTATATAATTTTGGCTGCACAGCAGCTCTTAAAGAATAGTGTCAATGCAGATCAAAGCACTGTTGAATAAATGTTAAGAATACTGTTGAATATCAAATGTCAAGTCAAATGTCAAGTGTCCCCAACTAAGCAAGCCAAAGGCGACAGCGGCAAGGAACCCAAACTCCAACAGGTGACATCAGGTGGCAAACAAGTGGCAAATAGGTGTTTAAAATGGAGAAAAAAACCTTGGGAGAAACCAGGCTTAGTCGGGGGCCAGTTCTCCTCTGGCGAACAGTGCTTTGTTACGAATCAGGTTGCTATCGTAAGTCCGATTGGATCGCAACAATCAAAGTATTTATTTCGGTTCCATCCAGTTGAGGATCGAATTCATCACGCCGGTATGGACGGTATATAAGTATCCTGCTCTGTCTTGTCTGTCGACGTGTTGTCAGTGCCCTCTTTGCTCTGCGATGTATATTTCACTGACAGCGCCACGGCTTGTCGGACAAAGCAACAGTAACTAAAGGGGGCGGGTCTTTGCGAAGGGTCAATTGGAATGGTGCGAAAAAAATGGGCTCAGGGGCTGGAGCCCACACTGGAGTGAACTGAAACAAACTCGGGAATTCTTCTCACTGGTACAGACTGGGGAACATCATTCTCTGGAAGCAGTGTGACCACTGGCATTGGCAATGCAGTAATCCATCCTTGAGTTGTTATGGTCTGCAACTAACTCAAAAAGCAGGCAACCAGGCAGTGCAAACACATCTTAACATAACAGTGACTAGACAAAGAGTGCAGGCTTAAATAGGGAAACAGAAACGAGATAATTAACTAAAGACATAATCATGGGAACAAATGAGTGGTGGGAAACTGAACAAAGGAACACAGCAACAGAAAACACAAGCAAAAGACAAACCGAAGATGTGACAGTTCTCTGGCTCTTTTTTTGCAAATTACTAGTGATGTTCCTCATTTGTAAGTTGCTTTAGACATTTGCTATACAATTGAACTGAATTGATCATATATCAGCTTACACAAAAATAGAGTTGCAGTCCACTCCAGAGAGAGAGTGTGTGAGGTGATCTGGCCAGCAGTTATGGACTCTCTCTCTCTCTCTCTCTCTTGGCACTACAGACTCTGAAATCAAAAACAGAATGTTTGAGCTCATTCTTTGCATTACTACTGTTCAATTATGATTTACAAGAGCGTGAGCGCTGAGAAATCTCACGCAACAGCGTGACTCAAAGAACAAATTCAGTCTGTCTGAAAGCGTCTGCAGTCGATTGAATTGTTCAGATGTGAATCGTCCTCTGTGAGCTTCAGTTCAGCGCATCATAAACAGTTTAAGAATTCAGATTTATTCAAACAGAATTGTTTCTAAACATCATGTGAATGTCAGAGCACTACCAGACTAACAAAAAGCCTTTCTGATCACATTGCCTGGCCCACCCACACCACACACACACACACACACACACTCTCCAGCTGACCTCTGAGGGCGAGACACTCACCTGTCTGTCTTCAGACCAACATCTGAAGCGCTGCTCATTCAGAATCTGTGGATCATCTTCAGAGGTGCACATGAACTTTTCAACCTGTGTGGGACGTCTGCAGCTTTATAAATCTCGTGCTGTAGTTGTAACCCACATTGACACTGATTAAAGGGCAGAGGAGCGTTTCTGAGATGATGAATGAAGCCTCATGATGGTGTCATTTAACTTTACTACCATCAGCCACATCAAGACACAGAGAGAGAGAGAGAGAAGCTTGTTTGTTTTGAAGGTGCAGCTCGAACATGAGTTATGTGGGACTAAAGCATTTTTATGCTGCACAGAAGCATTATTAAACTCTGCACACGGTCAATATTATCAAATTATTCAAATCAGCTATGAAGAAAACAATACAATCATATATTCTTGAGACAGGGATGCAAAAAAAAGTGCCAAAGCTGCCTCCTGAGAAGAAATATTTTGATGTATTGTCTTTACATCAACAGGATAAAGAAAATCATTGTAAGGTTCTTTTGAACTTTCTATTCATCAAAGAATCCTGAAAAAATTGTACACAACTGTTTTTAACATTGCTAATAATCATAAATATTTCATGAGCAGCAAATCATCATATTAGAATCATTTCTGAAGGATCATGTGACAGTAATGATGCTGAAAATTCAGCTTTGATCACAGGAATAAATTACACTTTATTATATTCACATAGAAAACTATAGAAGCTTGTATCCGCCATGAAATAAAAAAATAAAAAAGGTAATTGTGACTTTTTATCCCACAATTCTGACTTTTTTCTCAGAGTTGCGAAATATAAAATCACAATTGCATGATATAAACTCAAAATTGCGAGATATAAAGTCAGAATTGTGAGTTATAGTCCTCATTGCTCCGAATTGCGAGATATAAACAGAATTGTGATAAAGTCGAATTCAGTCAGAATTTATAGTCAGAATTGCGAGAGTTGCGAGTATAAGTCAGAATTGCGTTATATAAAGTCAGAATTGCGAGATATAAAGTCTAAGAATTTTATAGTCAGAATGCGAGAGTCCCGATTTGCGGAGAATCAAAAGCAGTTATAGTCAGAATTGCGAGATATAAAGTCAGAATTGCGGATATCGAGATATAAAGTCCAGTCGTTTATAAAGTCAGAATTGCCAGAATTGAGATATAAAGTCAGAATTGCGAGTTATGAATTGCGAGATATAAAGTCAGAATTGCGAGATATAAAGTCAGTCAGGAGTAAAGTCTTCAGAATTGCGAGACGCAGAAGAGATATAAAGTCAGAATTGTGAGATAAAGTCAGAAGATAAAGTCAGAAGTCAGAAGATATAAAGTCAGTCAGAAGATTGCGAAGAGTTATAATCAGAATTCAAGTTGTGAGATATAAAGTCAGAATGATTATAAAGTCAGAATTGGAGCATGCGAGATATAAAGTCAGAATGCGAGATATAAAGTCAGAATTGAGATATGGTCAGAGTATAGTCAGAATTGCGAGATATAAGTCAGAATCAGAATTGCGAGATATAAAGTCAGAATTGCGAGTTAGATCAGATTTAGATATAAAGTCAGAATTGGAGATATAAACAGGAAATTGTGAGATATAAAGTAGAATTGCGAGATATAAAGTCAGAATTGTGAGATATAAAGTCAGAAGCGTCAGAATTGTGAGATATAAGTCAGTCAGAATGAGATTAAAGTCAGAATTGCGAGATATAAAGTCAGAATTGTGATATAAAGTCAGAATTGTGAGATTATAAGTCAGAATTGCGAGATATAAAGTCAGATTGAGATTATAAAGTCAGAATGTGATATTAAAGTCAGAATTGAGAAGTCAGAATTGCGAGATATAAAGTCAGAATTGCGAGATAGAAAGTCAGAATGTTATAAAGTCAGAATTGTGAGATAAGTCAGAATTGAGAATAAGTCAGAATTGCGAGATATAAAGTAAGAATTGGGATATAAAGTCAGATTGTGAGATATAAGAAGAATTGTCGAGATATAAAGTCAGAATTGCGTGATATAAAGAGAATGTGAGATAAAAGTCAGAATTGCGAGATATAAAGTCAGAATTGTGAGATTAAGTCAGAATTGGATATAAAGTCGAATTGCGAGTTATAAAGTCCGAATATTGCGTCAGTCCGTGAGATAAAGTCAGAATGCGAGATATAAGTCAGAATGATATAAAGTCAGAATTGCGAGTTATAGTCAGTGCGAGATATAAAGTCAGAAATATAAAGTCAGATATAAAGTCAGAATTGCGAGAGTTATAAAGTCATAAGTTTAAAGTCAGCGAGTTATAGAATAGTCAGAAGAGATATAGTCAGATTGCGAGATATAAGTCATAAGTTAAAGTTGCGAGTAAAGTCAGAAAGAATCAGAATGCGAGATAGTCAGAATTGCGAGATATAAAGTCAGAATTGCGATATAAAGTCAGAATTGCGAGATATATAAAGTCGCAAGAGATAAAGTCGTCAGAATTGCGAGATATAAAAGTCAGAATTGCAGAATTGCGAGTTATAAAGTCAGAAGCGAAGTGAGATATAAAGTCAGAATTGAGTTATAAAGTCAGATTTGAGATGTCAGAATTATAAGCAGAATTGCGAGATATAAAGTCAGAATTTATAAAGTCAGAATTGCGAGATATAAAGTCAGAATTGCGAGATATAAAGTCAGAATTGCAAAGTCAGAATTGCCAGAATTGCGAGATATAAAGTCAGAATTGCGAGAATATAAAGTCGAAGTATAGTCAGAATTGCGAGTTAGTCAGAATTGCGAGATATAAAGTCAGAATTGCGAGATATAAAGTCAGAATTGTATATATTGCGAGATATAAAGTCAGAATTGTATAAAGTCAGAATTAGAGTTATAAAGTCAGAATTGCGAGATATAAAGTCAGAATTGAGATATAAAGTCAGAATTGCGAGATATAAAGTCAGAATTGCGAGATATAAAGTCAGAATTGTGATATAAAGTCAGAATTGCGAGTCAGAATTGCGAGTTAAGTCAGAATTGCGAGAGTCAGAAAAAGTCAGAATGAGATAAAGTCAGAATTGCAAGTCAGAATTGCGAGATATAAAGTCAGAATTGCGAGTTATAAAGTCAGAATGATATAAGTCAGCGCGAGATATAAAGTCAGAATTGTGATATAAAGTCAGAATTTATAAGTCAGAATTGCGAGTTATAGTCAGAATTGCGAGTGAGTCAGAATAAGTCAGAATTTAAAAGTCAGAATGCGAGATATAAAGTCAGAATTGCGAGTTATAAAGTCAAATGCAAGTCAGATTGCGATAAAGTTGCGAGATATATTGTGATATAAAGTCAGAATTGCGAGTTGCGAGCGAGACGAGTTACATATAAAGTCAGAAGAGTTGAATTGCGAGATATAAGTCAGAATTGAGTTGCAAGATATAAAGTCAGAAATTACGAGTTATAGTGAACTCTGACAATATGAGAAATCAGAGGGGAAAAAATTATATTTCTAGACCAAAGATATAAGCAGAAGAAAGAGTCAAATTTGAGCAGTTGGTGGCGCTATAAAGTGTGTTAACCAGTCAGACCCTAAGCAGTGCTTCAAACGTCTTACCATGTAATTCTACAGGCCGCCATCGATTCCAGGTCTGATGATGATGATGTCACAACAGAAACAACAGGAGCAACACCTTCAGCCCTCGACCCTAATAAACACAGATAACAGAAGTGAACTAATGCAATCAAACATTATCAGAACCATTCACATTTGTAACGAGCTGTTGATTTTTCACATGCACACGTTTTTCTCCTCAGTCCATCCAAGACTCGAGCAACACAACCGTAGCTATTTAAAGAACAGCCCACCGTTAACAGCCATGATCCCATGAGCTCACCAATTAAGAGGGAATGTAGAAAGCAGCGGATTAACCCGAACTCCACCCGCTCCTCAGAATAGACTGACCTTAAACCCCGAGAGCAGGTGAGAGCCAAGCGCCATCCTGCTGTTGATGAAGCACAGACAAAGCAAGCTCACACTTTCATCAGTTCTGGTGTTTAATGATATTATATGTCAAAGTTATTCTCCATAAGCCAAGAGTAAACAGACGTAAACGGGATTGCATGTTCGTTTGGGTTATAACAGCCGTTTCAGGTGCAATTAAAACAGCAGGAGAGCTGCAAATCCGTCCGAGAGTCGTCTAAAGTTCACAAACATGAGCTCTCTCTCTCTCTCCTCCAGAACTGCTTTGATGTGTCACTCGCTCTATCATTTCAGCCATAAACTCAAATGGCCGCTGGGACTGTAAACATAGTGAGCGATACAGTCCAGTGAACGCAGAGAGATTCGGTTCAGTGAGAACCTGATGCAGGATGAAACTCATTTAGAGAAGCGACAAATGCAGATCAGCATCAGATTAACCCTTTCTCAAAGTTTGACTCGGCTTTGAATCTCTTTAACTGTGGTAAAACAATTAAACAGCAGGGAATAAACAACATTTATTCATTTTGCAGAAATGCATAATGAGAATTACAAATTATTATGGAAGTGACATATCAGTAAGATTTCAATACAATAAACATTCAGATTTTAGTTTTTCTAAGAAAATGTTTGTTTGTTTATTTATCCATGTCTTTTTAGATCAAAATTAAATTTCAAATCATAAATCACTCACAAATCTTATGATAATTTGATAAACTCCATTCAGTTTCACACAATATTAGTTGTTTTCGTGCCTTTTGCACAACATTGCACCATTTCATGCTTTTCATCTTCAGAAAGATCTTTCTTCCTCCCCATATTGCATGAGAACTGTGACTTGCTTAATAATGTGGAACAACCTCTAAGTAGTGTTTCCATAGACCTGGCCAATTATTTTGTCTGAGATTGATACCAGTTATCTAAAAAGACATGGATAAATAAACAAGCAAACATTTTCTTAGAAAAACTAAAATCTGAATGTTTATTCTACTGAATCTTACTGATATGTCACTTGCATAATAATTTGGAACACACTGTGTAAAGAGTCTGTTGACATCCAGTCAAATTATACAGTATTTAATAGTCAAATGTCAACCCAACTAACAGGTAACATTCTCAGAACGTTGTGGCAAGGTTCTCTCAATGTTCCGAACAAACATTCTTCCAGTAACGTTAATAGAACGTTTGTTCAAAGTTATAATAACGTTCTCAAAATGTCAGCACAAAAACATTATTTATGTGTATTTTTTTCTGAAACATTTTTTAAGTGTTACTACTTATTTTAGAACATTAAAAAGTAACGTTCCCATAATATTTGCAAAAAATAAAATGGAACGTTCCCTTAACGTTTGCATAACCAAGAAAAAACATTCCTGACTTCAAAAAAACTGGACGTTTTGAGCATTCAGAAATAATGTTTTCATAACATAATGGCAAAACGAACATATTTTTGTTAGCTGGGAACATGAACTCATCCTCAAAAAAACAAACAAAACTACACCAGACGAAAGAAAATACGACCCAGATTTGTACTAAATGTTTCATGCAGCGGCTGTAAGGAGGATGAAACCATCAAATTTTCTGTTCTGATGTTCAAATGTAAAATCTGGCTGCAGCAGAATCTTCCGGTACAGAAACTTTAGATCGCATGCTCCTGTAAAACCTAATTACGTTTTTAAGGTGAAAGGAAATACAAGGCTTCTCCGTTTGCAAATGACCGTGAGCTTTTAGATCAGCCGTTTTACGAGCCATCGTTTGGGAAATGAAAGAGCAAACTGGAGCGTCCAGAGGTCTGCGTGTCTGTCGGCCGTGCGCAGCGTCTCCCTCGGGGCTCCAAACGCTGGGAACGTTTGATGTGCCGAGAGCTGCGGAGGCCAGGTGTGTAAAACTGTAAATTTGCCTCCTAAATACAAACAGGAAAAGTGAAAGAGTGCTTGACCTTCTGCAGAGATGAACCATTCCAGCAGTGAACGGCCCTCTGTTTAGCTTCCTCAATTGTGGCCCGCCTCGTTAGATTTATTACCCTCATAGATTCACTATCAGCCTTTGAATTCAACTCATGCTTTGATGTTTGTCTGTAAGACAGCAACAAATGACAGACGAGACCCTTCAGATCACATATGAGAACTGCGGGATCTTGAGAAAGTCACGGTATGCGATTTCTTTGAATAAATCGGTGGATGTCGATGCAACAGCAGTTTCTTAGAGTCTGCGTGCAGACCTCGCAGGATTCTTCCTGCATACCTCAGAGAGAGAGAGAGAGAATGGCTGCGCTCATGTTTACGGCTCCCTCTCACGTCCACCGGAGGCCTGGCTAGCAGAAACGGATGATTCTCTCTCTCTCTCTCTTTCGTTCTCTCGCTCCAGCATCCCAGTGACAGCTGAGTGGCTGAGGCGTAATTGCAGAGAAGTGAGGTCAGCGAGAGGCTTTTATCAGAGATTGCGCAGCGTTCAGCAACACGAGAAGATGCACAGCGCAGACGGGCTGCCCCAAAACTCCCTCTCTCGGTGCGTCACATTGGAAGTTTCTCTGGAATCGTCTGGACTGAAGCGCACATCCTGGAGGCACAAGTAAGTCACTTTATTATAACACTTTAAATCAATATATTCTGTCGTAAGTTAGTTTGGCAGAAACTAGGCAGAGACACAGAGTGAGACAGTGACAAATATAATGTCATTTAAGGTATCGGTAGAGCAATACTAAGACATTTATGATACTGATAGACCAGTTTTCAGACATTTAAAGCAGCAATATTAAGTAGTGATATTTAAAGTGGTGACAGACATTTAAATTACAGATAAAGTGGTATTGAGATTTAAATTAGCAATAGAGCAATATTCAGACATTTAAAGTAGAAACAGAGGGATACTGAGACATTTAAACCAGTGATAGAGCAAAACTGAAACATATGAAGAAGTGTCAGAGAGAATTATTTTATATTATGATATTTTAATTAGCGAAACAGCAATATTGCAACATTTAAAGTAGGAATAGAGTGATACTGAAACATTTGAAAAAGTGATAAGGAGATATTGAGATGCTTCAAGTAGGGATAGATACAATGCTGAGACATTTAAAGTAGCAATAGAGTGACATTAAAAGTAACAGAGCAACACTGAAACATTTAAAGTAGTGATAGAGTGACAGTGAAACATTTAAAGTAACATTTGAGCGATACTGAAACATTTAAAGCAGCGATAGAGCGACATTGAGACATTAAAAGTAGCAGTAGAGCAAAATGTAAATATTTAAGGTAACAACTGAGCAACACTGAAACTTTTAAAGTAACAATTCAGCGACGTTGAAACATTTAAAGTAACAATGGAGTGACACAAACATTTAAAGTAATTTAAATGTTTAAAGTAACAACTGAGCAACACTGAAGCATTTAAAGTAGTGATAGAATGACACTGAAATGTTTAAAGTAACAATTGAGCAACATTGAGACATTTAAAGTAACAGTAGAGCAACACTGAAGCATTTAAAGTAGTGATAGAATGACACTGAAACATTTAAAGTAACAACTGAGCAATACTGAAACGTTTAAAGTAACAATTGAGCAACATTGAGACATTAAAAGTAACAATTGAGCAACAATGAAACATTTAAAGTAGCGATATAGTGACAGTGAGACAATAATTTTAAAGACACTGAACATGCAGAATCTGATTCATATGTGAATGATGTTGATTATTGAGGTGAACTGTGATGAAGTGTATGTCTCCTGTATCTTCATCAGAAATGGACAGTGTGTGAAGCACCAGTTTGTTGATTTGTATCATTTGACTGTCATTAACAACAGAAACTAATACACTGCTGCCTCCTCCAGCTCTGAGGAGATTCTGATGCTGCAGGAGGAGGTCCGACTTCACTCCACAATCTGAGGATTTTACTGGGAAAGGGTCCAAGCGGATCTCCCACGGCTTGAAGATCCAACCAGAGTTTTGCCTTCAGTATGTGGATCATGAACTCCTTGAGAAACGCAGTATAATGCGCAAATGGACGCTGCCATGGAAACTGCCTAAGTTGCCGTGTGGACTGTGGTTGCACGTCGTGCTGGTTGTCAGCCGTGTGTGTGTGTGTGATGGCGACAGAGTCGCTGGGCAGGCGTCTGTGACTGACTGTTCCAAACATGAACGGCACACCAGAAACTACGACTACATGGAAGGAGGGGACGTTCGAATCCGACGCCTCTATAGTCGCACACAGTGGTTTCTGATGATCGACGAGAACGGGAATATCAATGGAACGCAGGATCCCAACAACTGCTACAGTAAGAGATTATCACTCACTTCTGACATGTCTGACTTAGATTCTACCTTAATTTCAAAAAACACATTTGGTCTTCATGTGTCAGGAGCTTCACGGAGGATGTATCAGACAAATAAAGTAGCTATAGAGTGACATTGATAAATTTAAAGTAGCGATAGAGTGACACTGAGGCATTTAAAGTAGAGATAGAGCGATATTGATACATTTAAAGTAGTGATAGAGTGACAATGAGGCATTTAAAGTAGAGATAGAGCGATATGGATACATTTAAAGTAACAATAGAGTGATATGGATACATTTAAAGTAGCAATAGAGCGATACTGATACATTTAAAGTGGCAATAGAGCAACACTGATACATTTAAAGTAGCGATAGAGCAATATGGATACATTTAAAGTAGCGATAGAGCAACATTGAGGCATTTAAAGTAGAGATAGAGTGATATGGATACATTTAAAGTAGCGATAGAGCAATATGGATACATTTAAAGTAGCAATAGAGCGATATGGATACATTTAAAGTAGCGATAGAGCAATATGGATTAAAGTAGCAATAGAGCGATATGGATACATTTAAAGTAGCGATAGTATGGAACATTTAAAGTAGCGATAGAGCAATGAGGAGCGATAGAGCGATATGGATACATTTAAAGTAACAATAGAGCGATATGGATACATTTAAAGTAGCAATAGAGCGATATGGATACATTTAAAGTAGCAATAGAGGGATATGGATACATTTAAAGTAGCAATAGATATGGATACATTTAAAGTAGCAGAGGGATATGGATATTTAAAGTAGCGATAGAGCGATATGGATACATTTAAAGTGGCAATAGAGCAACACTGATACATTTAAAGTAGCGATAGAGCAATATGGATACATTTAAAGTAGCAATAGAGCAATATGGATACATTTAAAGTAGCGATAGAGTGACAATGAGGCATTTAAAGTAGCGATAGAGCAACATTGAGGCATTTAAAGTAGAGATAGAGCGATATGGATACATTTAAAGTATAGAGCATAGATACATTTAAAGTAGCAATAGAGCGATATGGATACATTTAAAGTGGCAATAGAGCAACACTGATACATTTAAAGTAGCGATAGAGCAATATGGATACATTTAAAGTAGCAATAGAGCATTTAAAGTTAGAGTATGGCCAATAGAGGATACATTAAAGTAGCTAGAGCGATACATTTAAAGTAGCCATACAGTAGCGCGAGTAGCGCGATATGGATACATTTAAAGTAGCGAAAGAGCGATATGGATACATTTAAAGTAGCAATAGAGCGATATGGATACATTTAAAGTAGCGATAGAGCAACACTGAGACATTTAAAGCACTGATAGAGCAACAAAAGCTTTCATTAGTTAGATTCACAAACAATATTACATTATATCATGCTAAACTGATCATGTGCATTATGTACATTGAAATATGAACTTCAAAAAATATCATAGTTGCATGTCACTTTAAATGTCACTATTGATTTGTTGAGTGTTTTATAATCTAATAATGTTTATTAAGCATTATTAGACTACACATTCATTTATGTCACTTTATGTCCGGTAAAGACTCTTATGTTATATTAGTAGAAAGTGAAATCCCACTGTATCTGAGGGTGAAGGAATCAGCCTGGTCAGAATTCCAGTGGGATTATTAGCAGGTCGCGAGGCAGTGTGACGAGGGAGTGACAGGCGTAAAGAGAAACAGGTGCTCTGTGTTGGGGCCGTATTTATAGCTCTTGTTTCACTTCGTTAGAGGACTTAGTGGACAGAAGTTAAAAGTCAATGTGGTTACAATGGAAGTACAACTCACTGAAAAAGATGTCTATTTTTGTCAAAACAAATTGTGAAGCAAAATGAAACTCAAATTCAGACTTGAGGCTGATGATACATGCATAACAATAATAATAATTAATAATAATTAAAATGTTTATTAATCCCTTTACAGTATAACATCAGCCTCAAGCATGTTTGGTTATTAGTAGTTTTGTTTGTGTATGAGAAGAAAGTCGTCGTGTTGGCGTGACGGCATGCATCTCTGCTCCAGAGGGAAAATGATTACGTCAGCTGGCGCTGAAAAGAAGAAAAATTGATACAGCCAGATGTGGCCGACAACTGCACGCACAGAGCGCATGCAAGACATGCAGTGAGGGTAGGAGAGGGGTGGACAGCGCCGTGGGAGAGAAAAGCAGACGCGTTTTGAGGTTCTGTCAGAGTTGTGCCGTGACAGCAGCTTATTATACCATTAGAGCTGCTCACATGTAAACCAAACACTTCCAGAGACGCACACTCATATTTGAGTGTCCTTACACAACTCACACACACACAGAGCTTAAAACGACAAGAAAACATGAGCGAAACAACAAACAGGCCCTTCAGCTGTGAAATATCTGATATGGAGTGCAACTGGAGCTTGTCGACTTTTAACTCACTGTTGATTGAACCATCTGATACTGATATTTCATCTTCAGTTAAGATCTTATATTCAGAAATGAAACTGTTTTCCCTATAAAAATGGATTTTTGAAAGGTGAAGTGTGTCATTAAACAGAAAAATCAGCTCAGGCCACGTCATGGCATGGGATTCTCAAACAAAAAAAGTTCATAAGTTCATAAGATTCAAAAGAATCATCCTTCGACTGTCATATAAGTTAGTATTTTAAAACCAAAAAATGACACACGTCACCTTTAAACCATACATTAAATTAAATGTGTTTTGAAATGAATTAAGTGGCCAAATATCCAAAGAATTAAATGTTTGCATTTACGAACCACTTACGAAGGGGTATGAAGGGGTTAACTGAAAAATACTTTGCATGGATTAAATAATTGTACTGTAAAAATCATAATTACTGCATAAATATTACTTAGTACCATAAAACTCCCTCAAATGCAAAACATTAAATATACTTACTCTTTGGTAACCAAAAAAAAAAAAAAAATTTTTTTTTTTTTTTGTACTTCATCTAAATGGTATGACTGATGACACTATGTGAACACAAAAAAATGTGGACATGATTCAAAAAGGTTAAATGATCCTAAAATAGTTAAAAATGACCGCCATAGAAATGAATGGGTAAATAAAAAATAAATTTGGGGGGGGGGGCACAATCTACAAATCAGCCATGATGCAGAAAAAAGCACACAGCAATGAAGGGGTTAATTGAAAAATTCAATAATTATATTGTATTGTAAAAAATGAAGGAAACAAATAGAACATAATTACTGCATAAATATTACTTACTACCATAACATTCCCTCAAAATATTCATGTAACCCCTAAACGAGGAGCAGCAGAGGGTTAAATCAAAGCAAATGTGACCCTCAAAGTATATTTGGCTGCAAACACACACAGCGCTGCGTTTCTTCAAACGCTCAGGCTGATCCACTGTCTGTGTTTCAGGTGTTCTGGAGATCAGGACGGTTTCTGAGGGCGGCGTGTTGGCCATAAAAGGACTGAAGAGCCAGTATTACATTTCCATGAACCGCACCGGAATGTTACAGGGCAAAGTAAAACCCCTCCGTCCTGCAAACACGTCTTTTTAATCTGATTCCAGCTAATGCATTCTCACGTTTCATGGCTGATTTAAGAGTAAATATAGCAAATGAGCAAACTAGATTTTACGGCAAATTAAAGTTCTGTCGTACCTGTTTTCACCTCTCCCAAACAGAAAGACTACAACGACAGCTGCAACTTCAAAGAAGTGTTTTTAGAGAACTACTACACAGCGTACGCCTCGGTCAAAAAGACTAAAGACGGCAAAGAGATGTTCATCGCTCTGTCAAAAAACGGACGGCCGCTGAAAGGAAAGAAGACGAGGAGAGAGAGCATCACTTCTCACTTCATCCCTCGAAAGTGCAAGGAAGACGAGAAGAAGCTGGCGTAAAGTGATGCATGTGAGATTACTGTCAGTAATTCAGCTGCAAACATTATCAATAAAACACACTTTCTTTCTTCGCCGCTCACACACGAGAAGAAGCTGGTGAAACGGCACCAGGGTTTATATATGAAAATGTTTTGGACTCGTGTAAACAAACAGTTATAAATACTCCTCTGTGTTTTGAGATAAAAACTATTTTTATACTTTTTAGAGAGAATAACCAGAGCGTCTATGTTTCTGTTCACTGCACTTTCACAGCCATAAGAATGAAAACGCCAAATAAACACTGCAGTGCATTTATACGAACGATCAGTATCGCACACGTTCAGTTTATATACTAACATTCATCCTGAGGAGTTTTCCTTTTCATTTAGTTTGAGACATTCCGTTCTCCTTTCCATTTCAATGAGAAAATCAGTTCTTTCATTTGTTTAATCTTTGGGTCATTTCTAAAAATCACATGCAATTAACATTCATCTTCCTGCTCTTCTAGTGACTGTATTCTAAGAAATACAATGTTTGTCTTCACAATCTTCCATCACTCATTCATAAACGACTTTCCTTTTCATTATTGATCAAGCGTCTTCATATATAGACACTTTCACCGTCCAGTCGGATGAAATCAAACGCATTATGGTGAAATGGGTTTGTCTGACCGTATTTAGTTTCCACATAATCACTCAGTGCTCTAATGTGATTGTGTCCATGTGTCGTTGTGTGTTATTTATGATATTTATATGTGTCGCTGGCTCTGAAATAATCATCTGTATTCTGTGCTGCAAACACTCACACAGAGAGTCAAGCAGGAGTTTATATTTTGCTGCTAGGATACTAAGTGAAATCTGAGGTTTTATATGATTATAGATCAATCTCAATAAAACATGTATATATCTTTCTCTGGAGTGGCGTGTTCTGAGATGTTCACGAGGCCTTTATCTGGACACAAAAACAGATGATCGGCTTTACAAATCGCTCACTTCATTTGTCTTATTTTCTCTTTTTAACGGCCAGTTCGCTAAACCGGCTGGGAGAAAATTCAAGTTATTGAACACTAATTATCATAATGATGACATCAAACGAACCACAGTGATTGACAGGATTTTTTTGTTTAGACAGAAAATGATCTTTCACAGTAAAATTCAGTGTTTTACAGTAAGACCTTCCTATGGAAGCCCATTTCAGCCACATAAGAAAAAAAAATCATAAAAGTCAAAATTTTGAGATAAAAAGTCTAAATTATGACATTCAAAGTACTAATACCAAGTCAAAACGATGAAAGAAACTTTTATCTAATCGTTTCTACTGTTTAATCTCATAATTATGACTTGGTATGTCCTAATTATGATTTAGTGTCACAATTTCAACAAAAGTAAAAATTCTAACTCATAATTTTGATTTTTTTTTTAATCTCATAATTGTCATAATTTCAATTTTTTTTCTTTTGTCAATTATGACTTAGTATGTCATAATTATGATTGTCATAAATTTAACTTTTTATGCATAATTATGACAATAATTTTAAATTCTGACTATCATAGTTTTGATTTTTTTAATCTCATAATTATGATTTAATGTTATAATTTTGATTTTATCATAATTTTTGTCATAATTGAATTTTTGTCATTTATGACAAAAAGTCAAAATTACAACTTTATGTCATAATCTCAATTTATCTCATTTATGACTTACAATTTCATAATTATGATCATGTTAAAATTATGACTTTTTGACAATTTATTGTCATAATTGATTTTTTATGTCAAATATGACAAAAAGTCAAAATTATGACTTTGTATGTCAATTTCAACTTTTTATCTCAATTCTGACAGTTTTTCATAATTATGTCATAATTTTGACTTTTTGGCATATTTTTAACATCTCATAATTATGACTTAGTATGTCATAATTGACTTTTCATCAATTTTTTTGTGAAATTTTTACAAATATGTCTTTTTATGTCATAATTATGATTTACACAAAAGCATGATTTTTTTTCTTATGTGGCTGAAATGGGCTTCCAGCAAAATAAGTGTTATCTCAGCGATTTCATGTCTCACGATACACTTTCTGTCTACTCTTAATAAAATAAATTACACTCTAATCAATATTTAATCATCATATATTTATTGATTTGACAAGTCGCTCAGTCTTCAGTGTTTATGTACTGTACATGTTGTTTCTTGTGGATGTATTTATCCAGATCGATGGAGTCAGTTGTAGCATCTCGAGGGATTGAGCGAAACATGATTCCCGGGAGGTGAACGAGAGAGATGTGCTGGACGACTGCCACACACACACACACACACACACACACACACACACACACCCTTCTCTTGACCCAAACACAGTTAGAGTAAGGTGAGCACGTCTGCCAAGTCACGCAAAGTTGGTTTTAGCGTATAATTTGTAACATGTTCTGAATGTAAACAGACTCTCACTGAGGGCCGTTTGTGAGCGACGGCGACTGACGGGCCTCACACTAAAAGAGACATGATTCATTTATCAGATAAAAGGTTTGATTCGAATCCATCTGGACTTTACAATCAGTGCGTTTCATCACCGTCTGTGAATGAATCTTACAATCACTTGTCATTTAATGAAGTTTGTCCTGTATCTCTATGATAAAAGCTCAGCTTAAACGTGTCTCACATTCATCTGGCATTTGTTCGTTTGTTTGTTGGTCACGTGGTCGAAAGCCTTCAGCACAGCATGAGTTCAGCATGTTTGAGTCCAAATAAAATCAAAACCGTGGGCGATTCTGGCAGTGGAACCTGTGGACACGTCGATTGAGTTTTATCAAAGCTTTGAATCTAAATGAGACCTGATAAAGTCTAAAACAACACAGAGATTGATCACATATGGGCGAATCCCCCGAGACCCTGACCGGCTCACAATTTAACATTGAAAGAAAAAACACACTTTATTTTGCCTAAAAAAGAAATGAAACCTATTTTTAGGATAATTGCATTGTAACATTATTTTCATAACAACTAAATGCAGAATTCAACCCATTAATTCTCATTACTGTAATGCATAATAAAGACATCATGAAATACAGGAATGCAAAAAAAAGGAAAAATGGTCCTAAAAACAGTTTTTGTTTTAGGATAAAATGTGACTTTAAACCAGTGTTATTTTAGTATTATGGATATACTATTATAGTTTTTATTAATATTTTGAATGTTTTTATTTTATATTTTCTGTTTTAATTTTAGTTAAAGTTTTGGTAACTGTGTTGTGCATTTTCGTCATTTTATTAGTATGTTTAAATAGTTTTATCCATTTTTATTTCAGTTTTTTTTTTTTTAAATCTTTAATTTAAAGTTTATTTTATTTCAAGTACAAGTTTTAGTTGATAATGTTTTCTTGAGATTTACAGACACTGAACCAAGAGAGTTCTGATTTGCATTAATTGAATAATTTCAGCAACATGTGGCCAGTTTCACCTGCAGACTGTTGCACACAGCAGGAATCAGTCCAGATGCAGGGATGAGTACATGTGACCTCTCATGAACCAATCACCAGACGGCAAAGACAAGAAGTCCACACGCACCTGAGCAGCTTGCTGTCCTTACAGAGACAGAAGAAAGAGTGTGAGAGACGTGACTGACACGCTGTCAGATAATAACTGTATCAGATAATAACACAGAATCCAGTCGTTAAAGGGTTAGTTCACACAAAATTGAAAATAATGTCATTAATTACTCACCCTCATGTCGTTCCACACCCGTAAGACCTTCGTTCATCTTCGGAACACAAATTAAGATATTTTTGTTGAAATCCGATGGCTCAAGTGAGGCCTCACCGAACTGATTTAAATATGTTTTTAGTACATTAATGGATCTTGAGAGAGGAAATGTCATTGCTGGCTGTGCAGGCCTCACTGAGCCATCGGATTTCATCAAATGACATTATTTTCATTTCTGGGTGAACTAACCCTTTAATAAAATGTCACTTCACCAGCATTTCACCATGTAATTTGAGAAAAACTATCAGCAAATATATATAAATATATCTGTTAAAGAAATCATGATTACTATTTATAATAATAAAAAATTAAACTGTACAGCATTTTATTTCACACACAAAAAATGCAATCTTTTGTTATGGAATTATGTTTTCATTTAATTACATTTTAAAAGACTGATTAAATTTTTTATGAATTCATTTGATTATACATGCGTTAGAAATGACAATGAACATTTTAAAAACCCCTTAAAACCAGCTAAATTAAAATGGAAAAGAATTTGGATAAAAATAAAAGGGATTTCATAAGCGGTTTCTCCTCCAGAGGGCGCCTGCTGCACTTTCTGCACACGTCTGTACAGGTTTGCATGTTTAAATAGTTACCAAGGACTAGTATCTGAGGTCATCTCTAGAAAACGCTTTAAATAAAAACGTCTCATCATGATTGGTCCAGCCCTGCCTGCGCTCAGAAAAGTAACACCTACCACATGACAACATCACTTCAGCAGCGGTCTGGATGCCAGTGGCTTGCATTAAAAAGCTTCAATGGACTTTAAAGTCACCATGAAACCAACACTGACAATATTTGTTTTGTGTTTTAATTCAATATTGCAGTGTTTATTCTAAATGATTTATCGGTTATTGTTCCTGGTAATCTTGAATCATAACTTCTCCTCCCTCTTGCAGCATCTCTTCTCTTCTCTGATGATGAGGGCGGGGCAACCTGTCACTCACATGAGATCCACCAAGAGCAAACCACAACCATCCAATCAATTCCCCACAGACAAAATCAAGCCCCGCCCTACATTTGTTCTTGTTTGAGAAGCGTTTCACTCGGCACAATAAACAATACGTCATCCTGACTTTAACAGAGCATCGTTAATCATTTAAGAATACAAATAAAATCTGCTCTTTCTGATTTGTGATGCTGACGTCAGAAAAGTTCAGTTTCATCATACCTGAGCGAACAGAAGAATCACGGCTGAGATGATCAAAACCGCTGTAACTGATCAACAGATCAGACAGAGAAACATTAATATCAGACATTCAGAGATGTTATAAAACAATATTTTTTTGTGTGTCACTGCAATAAACCTACAACAGTCTGATGAAGTGAAGCGCTGGCAGATCTTCAGAGCAGTTTCATGCCTTTTTAATCATTCTCTCTAATATTATTTAGCTCTGTATCTGTGATGGAGTGCCTGTCCGCTGAGTCAAGAGGATCTAGTATCGTTCGTCTCGGATCACATCAGTGTGTTATTGTCTTCATCTGAATCTGCTGTGACCAGCCAAACAGCCTCATTCATCCTCACCACAAACAGATGGTGACAAATTAAAAGTATTAAAGGCGATCAGTACGTTTACTCTCCGCCAAATGATCAGCGCAGACCGTGTGAAGTCCAGATGCATTAAACAGACGTGCCCAGCCAGCTGGAGCTGCGGATTCTTGGGAAAAGACGGAGTTCTGAAGATTCAGTTTAATCTGAAGCATCTGCAGGTCTTTTTGCAGGGATTCAATGGTGTCATTGGGAAAAGGGACTCTGGCTTTGAGGTCTCTTCATATATTTCTCCAGAGTGACGGTAGAGAAGAGAGGAAGACTCGTCCAGATTCTCCTCACACGTCACTGGCCAATCAACCTGAAACAAATGGTGTATTAAAGCAATAAGCTCCGCATCGAGCATAACTGTTCTAAATTCACTGTAAACCACAGTGCCACCTACTGGTGGTTGTAGTAAATCGCACAAAGCAGGAGAATCCAAACAAACACTTTGTTATTAATCCACAAAGATACACACAGGAGATTGCAGAAGAAAACAAACTAAATAAAGACAATCCCGGACAATGAACTGAGGCTTAAATACAGACAGTGTAATCAACAGAAAACAGAACAGGTGCGAATATTTATTAACAACCAAGGAAACTAACAATGACTAGGAACTCAGGGGCTATTTACACGACACCGTTTTCAACTAAAAACGGAAACTTTTCATGCGTTTTGGCCGTTCATTTACACGACAACAGTGTTCTAGTGGTTTGAAAATGCAAACTTTTGAAAACGGGTTTCAAAGTGGACGTTTTTGAAAACGATACCGTTGTCATCTCCGTGTAAATTGCAAAAATGCAAATGGGAAAATGGTGATGTCATGCACATTTACGTGCTTAGTCTTTTTCAACGCAACGGTAAGGTGTTTTCTGTGAATGTGTGAGACTTCAGATGTATTAGCTGCTATAGGGAAATAACGATATGAATATCGAAGTGCAGTAAACTGAAAAAATAAGGTGGATAGGCATGCGCGTGTGGTGCGAGTGCTCTGTAAAAGAATCCGTATGCGCCTTTCTTTACAAAGTGACATCGCCAACTACTTGTCTGGCACGCATAATACAGCGTTTTTAGTCATTTTCGCGGATCCGTTTGAACGGAGATAGTTTTGATAACGTTGTCATCTGTACAAAGAAAAAACATTTCCGTTTTTAGTACATCGTGGTCGTGTAAATGTACCTTGAGGCAAAACGAGCACAAGAAAAACTGAAAATGAAACCGAAACGCGGCTTTACGGGGCTTATTGCTTTTATAAAATGGTTAGTCCGTTCGTTATAACTATAACGATAAAGATACAGTTCTAAAAAACATATTAAAATATAAAATACGGAGCCCTGCACGATTTACTACCCTACGTTCCCTCGATTTACTAAATCGTGCGCATGATTTACCAAAACGTGCGCACAATTGTGCATGATTTATAAATCGAGGGAACGAAATAGTAAATCGTGCACACATTTTAGTAAATCGAGGGAACGAATTAGTAAATCATGCGCACGATTTAGCCTACTATTTTTTTCTTGCATGTCATGTCTGGGGCTCCGTAATAAAAGAATAGCACCACAAATATAACGATAACGGCACAGAGAAACTGTATTATTGGAATCACTTTCAGAACAAATTTTTCCAACTGATGAACGATAAAAATATTGACAGCCAATCAGAATCCATCCTGCTTATTTAAAGCGGCAGACGATAAAACTGCAGCGCGCTTAAAATAAACAGAACAATATTGTGCGTTAATGTGAACGTTAATATAGATATCGTTGAACAGGGCTTAATTTACAATGGCTTCGAACACAGCTCAACCAATCAGAAACAAGGACCGGTGTTGTGGCGAATTTCGACCCCCTGACAAATTATTACCCACCTCGTTGAAGTCGCTACCTAATTGCCTAATCTTAACCCCACCCCTAATCCTAACTCCTCCCCCACAACTACTCCTAAACCTACCAATACTAGGGGGGTACTAATCTGGCAGAGGGTCGAATTTCGGCACAACACCGGAACTATCCGATTTATAATACCCTGTAAAGCACTGTACATTTATGGGATGTCTTAAATAAGAAACAACAAAACAATCAAGTGGATGACAAAAACTCACGATAATGTCACATTTCATTTTAAATAATTTAATTCTACATAACAAAATAAGGCATATTTTTAGGACCAGATGTGATTATTAATATGTTTTGCACTGTGATTTTATTTCATGACAATGCATCATACAACAATATAAAACTAGCATTAATTATATGCAACAAATACGACCATGATGTATAAATACTTTATATCGTCATTAGGGCTGGGTAAAAAAATATTGATTTCTCGATTTTAACGATTCTCATTTTTACGAACCGATAACGATTCTTAAATCCCAAGATTAAGTTGTAAACATTAAGTGTAAACAATGTCACTTAACGTCACATTTACCTCAGAAAAACATATTCAGTGACCATAAACTCATTAGTCAGCTAGAAAAGTGAACTCTAGAAAGCAACGTTCTGATAAATATAGCTATGCACCGTTACATATTCATTATAATTTTAATGTTCTCAAATATTTAATACATGCTTGAATAAATCAGTTATGACAGCCGCGATTTAAATGTTTATATTTCAAAAAAATTAATTGGAGTAGAAATATGATTATAATTCTAAACTTTATTTATAATAAAAAACATCATTGAGTGTAATTTAAGTGTTTGTATATAAATAAGTTAATTAAATTAATTAATTAACCTTCAATATTATTATAGAAGTACCAGCTGACTCCCATGTGTAGTTTATAGCATTAATTGAGATTTTTCTTCCTCTAGAAAATTTGCCATGTACTGTAACTTAAATACTACATCCAAAATAATCGATATTGAATTGAAATTGTAATCGAATAGGAATCGAATCGAATCGGAAGCATAATCAAATCGAATCGTGAAAATTGTCTCAATACCCAGCCCTTGATTCATGAGAATTTGAAGGGAAAATGTGCTGGATTGTCATAATATCCCAATGCAAAAGTTTTCCATCGCTCCATGAGTATTTTAAATGAATATAAATATAATAATTTATAATTTTGACCCGTCTGTTTTCTTAAAAAAAGTTTTAAAGGCTTAAATGTGAAACTTATCATTTTATAAAACTTTTTGTTTGTCAAAACATGTATTACTGTTGTTTAAATCGTCGTTTTTACCGTCATTTTATTATGGTATGTACGTGAGGTATTCCTCGCCACAGAAGTTTTGGCGGGATTTCCTGAGACTCATCCAATAATGACATTTAACGTTACATACATCAATAATTATACTTAACTTAGCTGCTTTATTCTGTTTAATTGTCAATTTAACTCACCAGTCCTTGAGATTTAATAAATTCGTCGAGGGAGCAAATCTTATTTGTCTGTTTCTCCATCTCAAACAACAATCCGCGTCTGTTGCTAGGTAACCCACCACTCTTCCTGCTTCCTCGAGCTCGTGAGTGCTTCCGGCGCGCATTGCACACGTGGTATTGTTGTCATCACTTTCAGTCTATGGTGTGTGTGTGGACGCGTTTGGTTACAGTCATGTCGGATGAGGACTGCGCTGCTGCGGGGGAGAGGAGCTCTCTGAGCGGCCTGCTGCTCGCCTCGCACGCCCCGCTGGATGACGCGCAGCGCGCGGGCCGGATGAAGTGCTCGCGGTGCGGCGCGTCGCGCATGTTCTACTGCTACAGCTGCTGCGCGTTGGTCGGGCTGGAGCCGCGGGATGTTCCGAGCGTCAAGGTCCGTGAAAACATCACATTAAACCGCTGTAGAATCAAATAACTCACCTTCATACTGAACAAGTTAGTATAATGACTTAAATAAAATTAAATTCTATCTGTGCACCTTTAAAGAACAATTATTTAAACAAAAAGTGTAAATTCTGTCTTCATTTACTCACCATCATATCTGCATTTTTACATTCTATGAAAGTTTTTGGATACTGATGCTGTCAAACTCCAAAAATAACAAGATTCTGAAAATTAAATCATATGAAAGTAGTCAATTTTTTTTTTAAATGGAATATATTGTCTTCTCTTCTCTGATGATGAGGGCGGGGCAACCTGTCACTCACATGAGATCCACCAATAGCAAACCAAAACCATCCAATCATTTCCCCACAGACAAAATCAAGCCCCTACATTTGTTCTTGTTCGTGAAGCCGTTTTATTCGGATTAGGAAAGAAAAAAGATCAGCACCACATAAGGAGAAGCAGAAATCTCATTGGACTTGAGTAAAGTTGGTTTTATATTCGCACATCCGTATTCAATAGCCTTGTTAATCACACTACATTGGACATTCAGTGGACATTCACAAGTAAATATGCCATTAAAACAATACTTGCCTATTTTGATCGACTGTGAAAAATGTTGTAAGTTGACAATCGTTGGTTGTCAATATCATGTCGCTGCTTAAAATTCGCAAACATTAATTTATTGCACATTTATTGGAAAGTCTCAATTTATCAGAAGTCCGAATGTGCGAATATAAAACCAACTTTACCCAAGTTCTCATTGGTTCTTGCATGTCAAATTTAAATGTGCACAAATGGAGCTGTTATGAAGTTAATTTGTAGACCAACCTAATTCTTCATGACTTAATTAAAGGATTAGTTCACTTTCAAATTAAAATTTCCTGATAATTTACTCACCCCCACGTCATCCAAGATGTTCATGTCTTTCTTTCGTCAGTCGAAAAGAAATGAAGGATTTTTCTCCATATAGTGGACTTAACTGGAGCCCAAATGGTTGAAGGTCAAAATTACAGTTTCAGTGCAGCTTCACAGAGCTCTACATGATCCCAGACGAGGAATAAGAGTCTAATCTAGAGAAACCATCGCTCATTTTCTAAAAAAAAAAATTAAAATTTTATACATTTTAACCATAAACGCTCATCTTGAACTAGCTCTCTTCTTCTTCTTCTTCTTCTCTAGTGTAGACACTGCTATTACTGCCCTCCACAGGTTAAAGTTTCAACTAAATTGTCATATACAATATGCTAGTGCAAGTATATAACAATTAGTTCAAACTTTGACCTGTGGAGGGCAGTAATACACTTAGCAGTGTCTACACTGCTGGAATTCAAATAGAGAAGAAGAAGAAGAGAGCTAGTTCAAGATGAGCGTTTATGGTTAAAATGTATAAAATTTTAATTTTTTTTTTTTTTAGAAAATGGCCGATGGTTTCTCTAGATTAGACTCTTATTTCTTTTCTGGGATCATGTAGAGCTCTTTGAAGCTGCACTGAAACTGACATTTGGACCTTCAACCGTTTGGGCTCCAGTGAAGTCCACTATAAGGAGAAAAATCCTGCAATGTTTTCCTCAAAAACCTTCATTTCTTTTTGACTGAAGAAAGAAAGACATGAACATCTTGGATGACATGGGAGTGAGTAAATTATCAGGAAATTTTAATTTGAAAGTGAACTAATCCTTTAACTGTCTTTTAGGAATTATTACGAGTAGAATAAGGTCTGTGGTGAACATTACTGGAAGAGACTTGGCTTTCGACATCATAAAAGTTACTCAATAAATCCAAAACCACGTTTCTAAAAATCCCTCAGGAAACTCAGGGCTGCCAAACACTCATTCTTTTCATAGTTTTATTTTTTTTTAGGAATAATGATTTGAGAGAGTCAGCTCCTCATATGAATAAACGTCTCTTTTCATGTTCCACGTAAAAAGAAGCGTTTGGAACAGTTCTTCTGAAGCACATGGTGTGTTTGTTAAAGCTCATGAAACATTTGTCTGCCATTTTCAGCTGCCGGTGAAGATCGACATCATCAAACACCCCAATGAAACAGACGGCAAGAGCACGGCGGTGCAGGCCAGACTCCTCGCGCCGCACGACGTCACCATCTACACGTACCCCTGCATCCCTGAGTTGGACCAGAGTGCAGAAAACGTAAGGAAAACCCCCGTGAACCTGCCGTGTGCTCAGACCGCCTCGGGTAATACAGATGCCTGTTCTTCCCACAGATCGTGCTGGTGTTTCCCGGTCCAGATGCAATGACAGTGGAGGAATTATGGGAGTATTTTTCTGCCGGTGGAGCGCAGAGAGTGAAGAGATTAAAGGCGGCTTCTGAAACTCGCACCTGCCCGATCCAGAGAGTGGTTTTCATCGATAGCACCTGGAACCAAACCACCAGAATCATCACGGATGAACGTCTTCAAGGTGCCAGCAGATTCTCTCTCATCTTTAGGGCTTTTCACGCTTGAACTAGTTAACCCTGGGTCATTTTAAACCTGGGTTAATGGAAT
Source organism: Culter alburnus (assembly GCA_028476615.1). Lineage (NCBI taxonomy): Eukaryota > Metazoa > Chordata > Actinopteri > Cypriniformes > Xenocyprididae > Culter > Culter alburnus. The sequence continues at coordinate 724,503 of JAOTNS010003884.1, read as the reverse complement.
CCTGGGTTATATTGCTCCTAATTTACCTGAGATTAACAATTAATCCTGTTTATTTTTACACTGACATTTCACATAGTACATTCCTCAAACCTTGGGTTAACCTTATCATTTGCCTTGGGTTAAAGTTATTTTCCTTGGGTTAACATTATTTGCCTTGGGTTGACATTATTTGCCTTGGATTAATATTATTTGCCTTGGGTTAAAGTTATTTTCCTTGGGTTAACATTATTTGCCTTGGGTTAACGTTATTGTCCCATTTATTTGCCGGCCATTATTTGCCTTGGGTTAAAGTTAGATTATTTGCCTTGGGGTGGGTTAACATTTCTCTTTATTATTGCCTTGGGTTAAAGTTATTTTTCTTGGGTTTGGGTTAACATTATTTCTCTTGGGTTAACATTATTATTTGGGGTTAAAGTTATTTTCTGGGTTAAAGTTATTTGCCTTGGGTTTATTGCCTTGGGTTAAAGTTATTGTCTTGGGTTAACATTATTTTGCTGGTTATTATTATTTGCCTTGGGTTAAAGTTATTTTCTTAACATTATTTGTGGGTTAACATTATTTTTTGGGGTTAACATTATTATTTGCCTTGGGTTAAAGGTTATTTCTTGGGTTAAAGTTATTTGCCTTGGTTAAAGTTAGTTATTTGCCTTGGGTTTAGGTTAACATTATTTTCTTGGGTTAACATATTTGCCCCCTTTAAAGTTAAGTTATTTGTCTTGGGGTAATTTAATTTGCCTTGGTAAAGTTATTTGTCTTGGGTGGGTTAAAGTTAGTTATTGCCTTGGATTAACATAATTATTTGCCTTGGTTAAATTATTTTCTTGGGTTAACTTGGGTTAAAGTTATTTGTCTTGGTTAAGTTATTTTGGTTATTAAATTATTGGCCTTTGGGTTAACATTATTTTCTTGGGTTAAACATTATTTGCCTTGGGTTAAAGTTATTTTTCTTGGGTTAACATTATTTGCCTTGGGTTAAAGCTTGGGCCATTATTTCTAAAGTTAGTTAACATTATTATTTGCCTTGTTAGGTTAAAGTTATTTGTCTTGGGTTTTGTCTTGGGTTAACATTATTTGCCTTGGGTTATTTTCTTGGGTGCCTTGGGTTAAAGTTATTTGTTGGGTTAACATATTTGTCTTGGGTTAAAGTTATTGCCTTGGGTTTAAAGTTTATTTGTCTTGGGGTTAAACTGGGTAAAGTTATTTGCCTTGGTTAACATAATTATTTGCCTTGGGTTAAAGTTATTTGTCTTGGGTTAACATATTATTTGCCTTGGGTAAAGTTATTTGTCTGGGTTTAAAGTTATTTGCCTTGGTTAAACATATTATTTGCCTTGGGTTAAAGTTATTTGTCTTGGGTTAACATTATTTGCCTTAGGTTAAAATTATTTGCCCTGGGTTAAAGTTATTTGTCTTGGTTAAAGTTATTTGTTGGGTTAACATTATTATTTGCCTTGGGTTAAAGTTATTGTGTGGGGGGGGTTAAAGTTGTTTGCCTTGGGTAAATTATTTTGGGTTAAAGTTATTTGCCTTGGGTTAACATTATTATTTGCTTTGGGTTAAAGTTATATACCTTGGGTTAACATTATTATTTACCTTGGGTTAACATTATTTGCCTTGGGTTAACATTATTTTACCCAGGGTTAAAAGGGGGGTTTTAGAATGACAATAACCCGGGGTTAGTGCAGTGTGAATAGCCCTTTTGTATGCGTTTGTTTATCTAATGTAACTTTATTAATGTTCTTTCTCTACAGCTTTACCAAATGTGGAGCTCAAGAGCAGAAGAACCTGTTTTTGGCGGCATCAGAGAAAGGCTGTCCGGACACGTACCTGGCCACAATAGAGGCCGTTTACTACTTCCTGAAGGACCTGCACATCCACTACTTCTCCGAATACACGGGAGAATACGACAACCTGCTGTTCTTCTTCTCATTCCTGCATAAACTGATCAATAAAGCCAAACAGGCTGCTGGGAAAGTGTGACGAGAAACTCTCACGTCTGTTTTATTTGAACGCAATGGATGCATTTTGTCACAGTGAGATTTGAATATTTTTATTTACAAGTCAAAGTCTGCATGCATATTCCCAGTGTGACTGAAACATTCACTGATTTTATTTTTAAGGCACTTCAATGTGTATTTGACAATAAATGTTTTCTTGTACACTCTTCTCGTGTCATGTTAGTAATAGGCCTCTCTGATTTTGGCCTGTAAACTGTCGCAGGTCTTCTTGGCGTCTCCCAGGAGCATGGCAGTGTTGGGCTTGTAGAAAATGGGGTTATCGACGGCAGCGTAACCCACACCCAAAGTGCGCTTCATCACGATCACCTGCACACAAACGCACAACACTGATTCACACGGCTGCTGCTGTTCATACGGCACTATCTGTATAATCACGGAAAAACCTCACACCTGCTTAGATTTCCACACTTCCAGTACCGGCATCCCGGCGATTATGGAGTTTGGATCTTCCTGTGCGGCGGAGTTGACGGTGTCATTGGCTCCGATCACGAGCGTCAGGTCGGTTTCTGCCACACAGAAGAAAAACGAGAGAACAGTTCAGACGGGCGCTCTATTAGAAGCTCTCATGCGATGGGATCGTGTTTCTCCCTCGTTCTCTACATGCTTATCTGCTCCGGCTAAACAAAAACACGTGCTGCCCTCTGACTCTGACCGCAGAGACGCCAGTTGCGGCAACTTGGGGTTGCATGTCTAGGCACAATTACATAATCAAAATGAATTATTACAAAGATCAGAATCCACATGTGTCCCCAACCGCTGCCAAACAACTTCACAGCAGTCTGTGAAGTATCAGCTCATCCGTCTGACGGGCTGCATCTGACAGATATGAGATGTGTTTCACACTGTAAGCGTAAACAATCCAAAAACAGTCAAACGGGCAAATAACTCGATTGCTACTTTGTGTTTAATGGAAATCAATAAGCATAAAAATTGGCTATTAGTATTGCTATATTTTTTTGAAAGAAATTAATACTTTTATTCAGCAAGGATGAATTAAATTGATCAAAAGTGACATTATGTTCAAATAAATGCTGTTCTTTTGAACTTTCTATTCATCAAAGAATCCTGAAAAATAAAATGTATGACGGTTTCCACAAATATATGTACTGTTTTCAACACTGATAATCATCATACATGTTTCTTGAGCATCAAATCAGCATATTAGAATGATTTCTGAAGATCATGTGACACTGAAGACTGGAGTAATGATGCTGAAAATTCAGATTGATCACAGGAATAAATTACTTTTTACTATTTATTCATATAGAAAACAGCTTTTAAATTGTAATAATATTTAGTGATTTTTACTGTATTTTTAATCAAATTCAGCTTTGATCACAGGAATAAATTATATTTTACTATATATTCACATAGAAAACAGCTGTTTTAAATAGTAATAATATTCAGTGATTTTTACTGTATTTTTAATCAAATAAATTCAGCTTTGATCACAGGAATAAATGACATTTTACTATATATTCACATAGAAAACAGCTGTTTAAATAGTAATAATATTCAGTTATTTTAATCAAATAATTCAGCTTTGATCACAGGAATAAATTACATTTTAATATATATTACATAGAAAACAGCTGTTTTAAATAGTAATAATATTCAGTGATTTTTACTGTATTTTTAATCAAATAAATTCAGCTTTGATCACAGGAATAAATGACATTTTACTATATATTCACATAGAAAACAGCTGATTTACATTGTAATAATATTTAGTGATTTTTACTGTGTTTTTAATCAAATAAATTCAGCTTTGATCACAGGAATAAATGACATTTTACTATATATTCACATAGAAAACAGCTGATTTACATTGTAATAATATTTAGTGATTTTTACTGTATTTTTAATCAAATAAATTCAGCTTTGATCACAGGAATAAATTAAATTTTTCAATACATTCATATAAAAAACAGCTATTTTAAATTGTAATAATATTTCACAATTTTTAAAAGTCTTATTGACCCAACACTAGAGTTTATGTAATGATCAGATCAGTTATTTAAATACAGAACGAATTCAACGCTTAGAATAATAAAGGAAAAAACATGGGAAAATTTGAAAAATGTGCGTCTCACTGTGCAGTGATGCACTTTGCAACAGTGTCAGACTGCAAACTGGCTCTTTTGATGAACATGCTGTTAAATCTGACCTGGGAAATCCTCGTTGATCTCGTCCATCTCTAGAACCACGTCATACGGGACGCCGGCCTCAGCCAGGAGCACATTGAGCTGTCCGGGCATGCGTCCGGCCACCGGGTGAATCCCAAACCTGACCGACACACAGATGATAATCAACTAGAGCAGATTCTTCATAATACAGTATTAAAAATGATTACTCAGTATTTCTGTCTTGTTTTCCAGTAAAAATATCAAACATTCTCAAATCAAGATACATTTACTGGAGAAGCAAAATGAATGAAGATATTAAATCTTGTTTGCAGAAAAATGCATCAAAATGAAGTGAGTTTGTGCTTAAAACAAGAACAAATATCTGCCGATATATTTGTTTGTGAACTGTTTTATCATACATTTTGTTAGTATGCTTGTAGAATGTTTTAATACATTGCTAGCATGATTTAGCATGTGGTTAGCATATTGGTTACGTGAATTAGCACATTGCTAACATGATTTAGCATTTTGTTAGCATGTTTTAACACATTGCTAACATGACTTAGCTTGATGCTAGCATTTTTAACATGTTATCATAAATTAACACATTACTACTGTATTAGCAATTTGCTAACATGTTTGCTAGTATGTTTCAACTCTTTGTTAGCATATTTTAACATTGCTAGTATGTTTTAACACATTGCTAGCATGAATTAGCATGTTGGTAGCATGTTTAACATGTTTGCTAGCATGTTTAACACATTGCTAACATGACTTAGCTTGATGCTAGCATGTTTTAACATGTTTCCAGTATGTTTTAACACATTGCTAGCATGACTTAGCTTGATGCAAGCATTTTTAACATGTTGCTATCATAAATTAACACGTTACTACTGTCTTAGCAATTGCTAATATGTTACTAGTATGTTTCAACTCTTTGTTAACATATTTTAACATTGCTAGTATGTTTTAACACATTGCTAGAATTATTTAACATGTTGTTAACACATCAGTAACATGAATTAGCACATTGCTAGCATGATTTAACATGCTGGTAGCATGTTTAACATGTTGCTAGCATGTTTAACACATTGCTTACATGACTTAGCTTGATGCTAGCATGTTTTAACGTTGCTGTCATTACTTAACATGTTACTACTGTCTTAGCAATTGCTAACATTTCAACTCTTTGTTAGCATATTTTAACATTGCTAGCATAGTTTACCATGCTGCTAGCATGTTTAACATGTTGCTAGTATGTTTTAACACATTGCTAACATGACTTAGCTTGATGTTAGCATATTTTAACATGTTGCTAATATTTTTAACACATTGTTAACATTAATTAACATGTTGCTAGTATGTTTTAACACATTGCTAGCATGATTTAACATTTTGTTAGCATGTTTAACACATTGGTCACATGAATTATCACATTGCTAACATGTTGCCAACATGTTTCAACTCTTTGTTAGCATGTTTTAACATTGCCAGTATATTGTAATATATTGCTAACATGATTTAGCATGTTGTTAGCATGTTTTAGCACATTGGTAGAATGAATTAACATGTTGTTAAAAATACATTTATTGGCAAAGCAAAATGACTTGAGATATTACGTCGTTTAATTGAAACATGCATCAAAATGAAGTGAGTTTGTGCATAAAACAAGAACAAAGATCTGCCAGTCAGAAAAATAATCTTTTCAAAAAGAAAACAAGATGATTTTTCTGACTGGCAGATCTTTGTTCTTGTTTTACGCAAAAACTCACTTCATTTTGATGCATGTTTTAATTAAAGTCATTTTGCTTTAAGAATGTTTAGATATTTGAACTGGAAAACAAGATAAAAATACTTTTTGCAGCGTATAAATTATGCATAATTATGCAACTAACCCTAACCATAATCACGTAGTACGTACATGTTGTTAATTAATATTACTCAGAACTTATTTTGTATAAATTCACTCTAACAAGAGCACCTTAAAATAAAGTGTAGCCGTTGATTCTCCACGCAATAAATTCTTGCTTCTCCACCATCTGCGGCGTAAATACTCTGAGAATGTTTTACACTTTCCCTCTTTATTTACAGAAAGGCTGCATTTTTACCAGCGTTTTTTTTATTAGACACAGATGTGTTTTGTCTTCTCTTTAACAGAATTACGCCGCTGACCTGCCAAGTATTCAAGACATTAAAAACATTGGAAGTGTGAGAGTTCAGCATGCAATTATTTTTTGAGGTTATTTTGATGTTCTCGCTGATTTAAGAGGTCATGAGCTGCGTCTGACCTCACAGTCTTGCCCTGCTCTCTCAACATCTTCACCATGTCAGCGATTGGATACTGAGCCTTGGCCGCGCACAGACCCCAGCCTGTCCGAGAGAAAACACACACACACACACACACTTCATGTAAGTTATTAATCTTCTGTCTTTTCCCAGAATCTCGAGCAGCATGAGGTCATGGAGGAATCCCCTAAACCCTTTTCACTTGATGTTTCAAGATCCACATTTGCTTCAAGTTTCCTGCTAATAACGGCAGGAGCGTGGAGAATTGTGTCATCAGCCGCGTGTGTGCGGACTTTCAGGGAAATCCGTTTGATTACATTCAGATTGCAGAGTTTCCTGAACTCCAGATGTCTCCCTACAGGACGATCGCGTGTGGAGACGAGACACGCACATGTGACCCGTGTTTCAGGCTGCTCAACATCAGATTTCTCAGCCATTTCTCTTTCGTTTCGAGTCGAGACTAAAGATATTATGTATAAGCAGCTAACAGGGAACGTTCTCAGAACGTTGTGGAAAGGTTCTGAACAAACGTTCTTCCCGTAGCATTTGTTTAAAGTTATCTAGTCTTCAATAACGTTCTCAAAACATTAGCACAAAAACATTTAGTTGGATGTTCGTCTAACATTTTTTAAATGTTACAAAAGTAACGTTCATTTTTTAATTGTTACAAAAGTAACATTAATTTTTTAATTGTTACAAAAGTAATGTTCAGTTTTTAATTGTTACAAATGTAACATTCATTTTTTTAATTGTTACAAAAGTAACGTTCATTTTTTAATTGTTACAAAAGTAACGTTCATTTTTTAATTGTTACAAAAGTAACGATCCATTAATGTTAAGGTTTTAAAGGTTTTAAGGTTTTAAAACGTTCTTAGAACATATTTTTGCTAGCACGACTTTTAATTAGCGTCTCGGTGCGCGATATGACCAACATTTTAAATGGATACGCGTCACTTTAATCACATGATACACATCAGCTAATAGCAATTAGGTTTGTCACGACATCTGAAACCTTTACAGATTCATAATCCTCAAAATCACAACAAACCAAATGACTAACTTCAGCTGTCAACTAAAAAATAAAGCTCATCGGGACAAACTTTTATGTTTACTTGACAAAGTCTTGTCTTTTAGCATGTTTTATTATGCTGTTAGCATGTCTTAGCATGTGTCTAGCATTATTTTGCTTTTCGCTAACATGCTTAGAATGTTTCAGTGCATTTCTAGCATGATGCATTGTTAACATGTTGCTAGCATTTTTTAACACTTTGCTAGCATGTTTTAATATCGCTAATGTTTTAACACATTGTTAGCATGATTTAACATTTGCTAGCATTATTTTAACATATTGCTAACATGTGCTGGTTTTAATTGTTACATAGCATTTAGCACATTGCTTGAATGAATTAACATGTTGCAAGTATGATTTAGCATGCTGCTAACATGTTTTAACACATTGCTAACATGTTTAGCATGCTGCTAGCATATTTTAACATATGTTAGCATGATTTAACATGTTACTAGTATGTTTTAGCACATTGCTTGAATGAATTAACATGTTGCAAGTATGATTTAACATGCTGCTAATATGTTTTAAGATTGTTAACATGTTTTAACACATTGATAACATGAATTAGCGCATTGCTAGCATGATTTACTGTAACATTTTGCTAGCATGTTTAACATATTTTGCTAACATGATTTAGCATGCTGCTAGTATGTTTTAACACATTGCTAGCATTATTTAGCATATTGTTAACATGTTGTTGCACATTGGTAACATGAATTAGCACATTGCTAGCATGATTTACTGTAACATGCTGCTAGCAAATTGATAGTGTGTTTTAACACATTGTTAGCATGACTTAGCATGCTGCTAGCACATTGCTAGTTGCCAGTATGTTTCAACACATTGATAGCATTATTAGAATTAGCTTGTTGCTAGCATGTTTTAGCACGTTGTTAGCGTGTCCTAAGCTAGTTGCTAGGCTTTGCTAGTGATAGATACTTGGTTTATGAAGCAACTCTATTAGAGTTAGTAAAGTTTTGACCCCCTCAATGAAAATGACCCCCTCTATATGATTTTTCGTAGTTTCGATCGTCAGTTTAACGAAAACTGCAGTCTGAAGATCTGACCTGAGTTCAGTGGATGTAGCTTTAAAGCTCTAGGAGGAGATACTGACTAACTTTAGTCTCAGAAAAAGAAGAAACCTAAACAGGATTTCAGTTTTTGTCAAGACAACATAACTATTAAACTGTACGTATATCCAACTTTACATATATTCAAATAAAACAACATGGGTGATGTTTATTGTCTCCAAATGTGTTACAGCAGGAGGAACGTGTGTGTTAGTGTCAGTCCCCCTGCTGGCAGATGTTGCAACTACACCATTCAACATCTTTTTCCATTGAATAATATCTGTGTGTGCGCTAACATCTCAATATATTATTACACACACTTCATCAGAGCCTTGATTCTTTCAGCTCATAATTCAGACTCAGTCACTATCCCTTCATCCTTTGACAAACACTGACCTCTAGTGTTGAGAAAACAGGCTGACAGTTCAGTGTGACAGGACTTGATGCATATAATCTCTTTTATCAGCTCAGCTCACAGATTGATTTGACTGTTTTTATATTTGAAGAACCAGGATTGTGTGTGTGTGTGTGTGTGTGTGTGTGTGTGTGTGTGTGTGTGTGTGTGTCGCACCAGGTGTTATAATGATGCTGCTGGCCTCTTTGATCATCTCGATCGACTGCTCCACGTTGACTTCCGTGTGCGTGCCGACGATCTCCATGGGCTTCCCGCCGGCGGTGGACGTGGTCCCGTATCCTCCGAGGATGACGTTCGGCAGCGAGCGGTTCATGGCCTGCAGAAGACACATGCTGGTCATCGTCAGAGCTGGAGGATCTCCTCTGGTGTTTCACACCGGGCTCACGGTTACTCACCACACACATGATGTAGGACAGGATGGCACCGGACGAGCCAATCAGAGCGCCGACGATGGTCATGAGGTTGTTGTCCAGCAGGAATCCCTCGGCACACAGAGCCCAGCCTGAGTAACTGTTCAACACCGTGATGACCACGGGCATGTCGGCTCCTCCGATGGCTGCGGTGAGCGTCACACCCTACACACACATACACACACTAAGAATAAAACTAAAAATAACAAACTAAAAATATTTCTTATCAAGATCTTTCTTATTTTAATTCATTTTTTTGTCTTGAAGAACCAGGATTCACATGTTCATGGAAAACTTGGATATATGAGGAAACCTCATTCTAAAAGTGTGATTTCTAGACCTGGAAAAGTCATAAAATCTATCTAAATCTATAAAAATATATATTTGGTAACACTTTACAATAAGATCTCATTTGTTAACATGAGTTAATGCATTAATTTTTAATTTTACTATTTTTGCCAAGCTCTAAAATATTTTATCTGGTAGAAAATGTGAGTCAATTAATATTTATTATATTTAAAATTATGTTAAAAAATATTTAAAATATGTAAAATATTTTAATGATATATATAATATTATTTATCAATATTTATGATATTTAAAATTCTGTAAAAAACAATATTCAAAATATTTTTAAATAAAAATATTTAAAAAAAATTAAATATAAAAAAATATATTTGGTAACAGTTTATAATAAAGTCTAATTTGTTAACATAATTTAATGAATACTTTTTTAATTTTAGCAGAAAATCTAAAATATTTTATCTGGTAGAAACTGTGAGTAAAACAATATTTATGATATTTAAAATTATGTTTAAAAATATTTAAAATATTTAAAATATATTAACAATATTTATGTTATATACCAATATTTATGATGTTTAAAATTATGTAAAAAAAAACTATATTTAAAATATTTTTAAATAAAAATATAAAAATTATATTTGGTAACACTTCACAATAAGGTGTCATTTGTTAACATAAGTTAATGCATTCATTTTTAATTTTTACTTTGGCAAGCTCTAAAATATTTTATCTGGTAGAAACTGTGAATAAAACTAAATTTATGATATTTAAAATTATGTAGCAAAAAAAAAAAGTAAAATATTTTAACAATATTTATGATATTTTTCAATATTTATTATATTTAAAATTATGTAAAAAAAAAACTATTTTCAAATAAAATATTTTAAAAAATTAAATGTAAAAATTAAATTTTGTAACACTTCACAATAAGGTCTCATTTGTTAACATTAGTTAATGCATTCATTTTTAATTTTACTAGTTTTGGCATGCTCTAAAATATTTTATCTGGTAGAAATTGAGCATACATATTTTTAAAATATTGTAAATATTTTTAAATAAAATATGATAAATATATAAAATAAAAAAATATATTTGGTAACACTACAATAAGGTCTCATAATACATTAACTAACATGAACTAATAATGAGCAATACATTTTTTTTTACAGTATTTTAATTTAAATTTATTAATGTTAGTCAAAAATGTTCATAATTATTTCACTGTGCTTTTACTAATATTAACAGATATAATTTTTGATCTTTAAAATGTATTAGTAAATGTTGAAATTAACATTAACTAATAATAATAAATGCAGTAGAAGTATTGTTCATTGTTAGCTCATGTTAACTAATGTTAACAAATGAAACCCTATTTTAAAACATGTTGTTCATGGTTGTTTTAAGGAGTTGACCTCTATGACCTTTCCAGTAGTTTTTATAACTGGATAAGGTTTTTAAAAAATCATTCCAGCACTAATGAATCATTCAATCTAATTTGTGAATCAGTTTTCAAAGAACCGACTCAAAAGAACAGTTCGCTCACACGTCAGACAAACACGTTTCCCTCCACACAGGATCAGATGAACTGATGAATATATCTAGAGCAGTAATGAGAGAAACGCGCAGTGTGTTTGAGGTGTTTGTGAGGTTCAGCGCACCATGATGGTGGAGAGGCCGGAGACGCCCAGCAGACATCCCATGCCTGTGCTGTAACTGTCGCTCAGCATGAAGGGAATCATCCCGCCCACTGACGCCGCCATCAGACCGCACCGTGAACACACACACCAGTTCTGACTATTATTTCAGGCTTTACTGGGCTAAACATCTCATTTTGTAGGAGAGAACGACTTAAATGGCTTTAATTTCAGTGAACCCACCTTGTAATTTCCCGTAGGCCACCAGAGAGCCGCTGAAGGTCACTCCGCCGATGTATGTGCCCAGATACGCCACGATCTTCAGCACGCCGGCCGCCGGATGGACGTCCAGGTGCGGCTGCTCGATCATGAACTCGGCGACGCAGGTCAGAACCGCCGCCAGACCCACCAGACTGTGGAACGCGGCGACCAGCTGAGGCAGATCTGAGATCTCGATGCGCTTGGCAATGGTCAGACCTGATCATGTGATCACACACACACACACACACACACACACACACACACACACTGTAACAGTCATAATCTATTCGATAAACCACAAACATTTTCTTCAAACGTCACACTTTATGAATTCAACAAATACAAAATGCAAAAAATGTGTATTTTTATTAATGTTAAAATGGTGTTATTTATGAATTTGAGTTCGTGCTAATCCATTTCATTGTGAGTGCAGTGCGTTGCAGAGAGACTCCGCCCACATGCTCTTTTGATTGGCTGTGATTGATTTGTTTGCGAGTGCAGTGCGCTTGCAGAGAGACTCCGCCCACACGCTCTTCTGATTGGCTGTGATTTTGAATCAATTTGGTTGCGAGTGCAGTGCAGTTGCAGAGAGACTCCGCCCACACTCTCTTCTGATTGGCTGTGATTGATTCGGTTGCGAGTGCAGTGCGCTTGCAGAGAGACTCCGCCCACACGCTCTTCTGATTGGCTGTGATTGATTTAATTGCAAGTGCAGTGCGCTTGCAGAGAGACTCCGCCCACACTCTCTTCTGATTGCTGTGATTTTGAATCAATTTGGTTGCGAGTGCAGTGCGTTGCAGAGAGACTCCACCCACACTCTCTTCTGATTGGCTGTGATTTATTTACTTGCGAGTGCAGTGCGCTTGCAGTGAGACTCCACCCACACTCTCTTCTGACTGGCTGTGATTTTGAATCAATTTGGTTGCGAGTGCAGTGCGGTTGCAGAGAGACTCCGCCCACACTTGCGCTTGCAGAGACTCTCTCTCTTCTGATTGGCTGTGATTGAGTTGGTTGCGAGTGCAGTGCGCTTGCAGAGAGACTCCGCCCACACTCTCTTCTGATTGGCTGTGATTGATTTGGTTGCGAGTGCAGTGCGCTTGCAGAGAGACTCCGCCCACACTCTCTTCTGATTGGCTGTGATTGATTTGGTTGCGAGTGCAGTGCGCTTGCAGAGAGACTCCACCCACACGCTCTTCTGATTGGCTGTGATTGATTTGGTTGCGAGTGCAGTGCGCTTGCAGAGAGACTCCGCCCACACGCTCTTCTGATTGGCTGTGATTGATGTGAGTGCAGTGCGCTTGGGCTGTGATTGATTTGAGTGCAGTGCGCTTGCAGAGAGACTCCGCCCACACGCTCTTCTGATTGGCTGTGATTTTAGATTGATTTTGACGCGTCTGATGTGAACAGATGGAATCTTATCGCATCACCTCTGGTTAGGACACTGTGTTAGTCCAGGAATCAACAATAAAATCCAGTGCTGAGGCAGGAATGAGTGGTTCTTACCCAGAGTTCCACCTGTTGCCATTGCGAGGGACATCTGCGACAGGAGTTCCGGTGAGGGTTTCAGAGCGCCCAGCGTAGCCGCGATGCCTCCTGCCACCCCGATCATGCCCAGCGCGTTACCCAAACGACTGGTGCGCTGAGCGGAGAGACCGGCGAGAGCTCCGACACAGCACAGACCCGAGCCCAGGTACATCATCTACACACACACACAGATTATAGAGTCATGTGTCTCTCACATGACATCACCATCACACGTGCAGCACCTGCTCAATGCTGTATCCGCCGGCCAGTGATGCCCCGTATCCGCCCACAAACACCAGTCCGGGCAGCGAGTAGAGATAGTTGTGCTCCGGAGGGTCCGTCGGCCTCTTAAACATGTCCAGCATCCTCTGGGTGATCAGGAAGCCACCTGAAGATCACATGATGAAGCATCAGTACTGTGTGTGAGCTGTGACCCGTTAATAATATAACTGCAATATATATAAATATAGTTTGTGCTCTGACCTGCGATGTTGATGGAGGACACAAACGCAGCGAGCAGAGCCAGAGATTCAGGCACAGACGAGGGAGTCAAACCTCCACCCATCAGCACCAGCCCACCCACCGCTGTCAGACCTGCACACACACACACACACACACACATCAGTATACACACACACACATCAGTACACACACTCACACCTGTGTGAGCCTCACCTGAGATGGCATTGGTCACTGACATGAGCGGCGAGTGCAGTGCCGGCGTCACACCCCACACGGTGTGATATCCCACAATTCCCGCGAGGCCAAAGGTCGTCACCATCTGAGTGAAGGCAGCATTGGGAGAGGCGATTCCCAAAGCCAACACGGTCGAGAGACCTTGACAGCCACACACACACAGAGAGAGAGAGAGAGAGAGAGAGTGTTCATTTGTTCATTGAATCATTCATTAGTTCATTAATTTGTTTGTTTGTTGTTGTATTTTATTGTCATATCAGTTTCACAGCAGGTACAGATTCAACATTCAATAAATACAAACATTTAATAAACTCAACTTAAAGAAAGAAAATAAGACTAAACAATTTTGTACAAACATCATAACTCTATAAAATGTTCTTTACTTGATCTTGTGATAAAAAAATCTATAGTTTTTCTGGATGTATTTTACAAAACAAGTCCTTCAAAGTTTGTCCTGATTCGTTTGTTTGTTCATGCATTCATACATCAATTCATCTGTTCATTCATTTCATTCCTTTGCATCATTCATTCATCCATCTTTCATTCACTCACTGGTTTGTTAATTTATCATTCATTCATTCATCATTCCTTCATTTAGCCATTCAATCATTCATAGGGTTCATCATTCATTCATTCGAATTCAGTCATTCATTCACAGTCAATTCATTCATTCATTCATTCATTCATTCAAATGATCATTCATTCATTCATTCATCCGGTCATTCATTCATTCGTTCATTCATTCATTCATTCATTCATTCGGTCATTCTCATTCATTCGATCATTCATTCATTCATTCATCATTTCAAATTCATTCATTCATTCATTCATTCAGTCATTCATTTTTGTTTGATCATTCATTCTTCATTCATCATTCTTCATTCTTCATCATTCATTATTCATCCGTCATTTTCGTTTGTTCGTCTTCAAATTCATCGGTCATTCATTAATTTTGTTAGATCATTCATTCATATTCATTCATCCATCCATTCATTATTTGTTCATTTCATTCGTTCATTTCGTTTGTTCGATCATTCATTCATCCGGTCATTCATTCATTTGTTCATTCATTCATTCATTCGTTTGTTCGATCATTCATTCATCTGGTCATCATTATTCATTCATCATTCGTTTGTTTCAACCATTCATTAATTCATCCGGTCATTCATTAATTTGTTCGATCATTCATTGTTTGTTTGATCATTCATTCATTCATTTGTTTGATCCATTCATTCATTCTTCATTCATCTTCATTCATTCATTCATTCATTTATTTTGTTTGTTCGATCATTCATTCATTCATTCATTCATTCCATCATTCATTCATCATTTCATTCATTCATCATCATTCGTTGTTCGATCATTCATTCATTCATTCATCGTCATCATTCATCATCATTCATTCATTCACCGGTCATTCATTCGTTGTTTGATCATTCATTCATTCATTCATCCGTCATCATTCATTCATTCATTCATTCGGTCATTCGGTCATTCATTCGTTTGTCATTCATTCATTCATTCATTCAGTTTCATCTTTTGTTTTTCATTCATTCATCCGGTCTTAATTTCATCATTCATTCGGTCATTCATTTTGTTTGTTTGATCATTCATTCATTCATTCATCCAGTCATTCATTCGTTTGTTCGATCATTCATTCATTCATCCAGTCATTCATTCGTTTGTTCGATCATTCATTAATTCATCCGGTCATTCATTAATTTTGTTAGATCATTCATTCATTCATTCATTCATCCATCCGTTATTCATTCTTTGTTCATTCATCTTCATTCATTCGTTTGTCGATCATTCATTCTTCATTCATTTTGTTCCTTCATTCGTTTGTTCATCATTCATTCATCTGTCATTCATTCTTTTCATTCATTCATTCATTCGTTTGTTCGATCATTCATTAATTCATCCGGTCATTCATTAATTTGTTTCATTTGTGTTGTTTGATCATTCATTTTCGTTTGTTTGATCATTCATTCATTCCTTCGTTTGTTCGATCATTCATTTCATTCATTCATTCATCCGTTATTTATTTGTTTGTTCGATCATTCATTCATTCATTCATTCCATCATCCGGTCATTCATTCATTTGTTCGTCATTCATTCATTCATCTAGTCATTCATTCGTTTGTTCGATCATTCATTCATTCATTCATCCAGTCATTCATTAGTTTGTTCGATCATTCATTCATTTATCCGGTCATTCATTTGTTTGTTTGATCATTCATTCATTCATTCATCCATTCATTCATTCATCTAGTCATCCATTCGTTTGTTCGATCATTCATTCATTCATTCATTTTATTTGTTGTTCAATCATCATCATTTCCGGTCATATCATTCATTCATTCATCTAGTCATTCATTTGTTTGTTTGATCATTCATTCATTCAGTTATTCATTAGTTCATTTGTTGCTTCATTCCTTTGTTAGTTCATTTAGTCTTTTATTCATTCATTCGTTTGTTCATTCATTTACTCATTCGTTCATTCACTCACTCATTTGTTCATTAATTCATTTATTCATTTGTTCATTCATTCATTCAATTATTTGTTAATTTAGCCATTTCATTCATTCTTTCATTCATTCATTCATCCGGTCATTCATTCTTTTGTTTGATCATTCATTCATTCATTAACTCGTTCGTTTATTAATTTGTTCATTCATTTAGTTATTCATTAGTTAATTTGTTGTTTCATTCCTTTAATAGTTCATTTAGTCTTTTATTAATTCATTTGTGCATTCATTCTTTCATTTACTTATTCATTCATTCATTGGTTCATTCACTCACTCATTTGTTCATTAGTTCATTAATTAATTTGTTCATTCATTGTTCTTTCATTCATTCACTCATTCATTCATTTATTTGTTAGTTAATTTCATTTTTCATTCATTCATTTGTTAGTTCTTTTAGTCATTCATTCAATTCGTTCATTCAGTCGTTCGTGTGATTTCTGACCTGTTGTGTAGACGCCCGCTGATGTCATTGTGCGTTTAAAAGGGGAAATTACGGCTCGTTTCTCAGCTTCCAGCTCGGCGACGCTCTTGATTTTGGCGGGTGCCGGCGGTGGACTGGTTTTTGGCAGCGGTGCAGGAAAAAGATTCTGACCTTCCTAGAAACGGGAAACAAAATATGAATATAGTTTATGGTGAATTTAATAAGGTTTTGTGTGATTTCTAATGTCATCCACGTCACAGGAGTGAGTTTATTTGGGGTTTGATTCACCTTCATCACCATAGTCCCTCTGATCACATGATCCAGCGTGCCGTAATCAAACTCCTCCAACGGCTCGAAGTGGAAGACCTCTTTATCAGGGCTGATGGCCTTCAGCAGCTTGATGATGTTGTTGGAGTAAAGCGAGCTGGACTGCGTGGGCATCTGACTGGGCAGATCCGTGAAGCCGATGTGCGTCACGCCCTACACAACACACCAGCAGCACACGTCAGATTCACTCCACGACGCCACTGTCGCCACACGCTGAAGAACAGACGCACAGATACCTGATGGACGTAAAGCTGTCCAGGTTTGGTGGTCTCGATGTTTCCCCCGGCCTCCGCCGCCAGATCCACCACCACCGATCCGTCCTTCATGCTCTCCACCATCTCACGCTTTATCAGCACTGGAGCTCTTTTACCTGAACGACACACACACTAAAATGTGATACAAGATTTTTTTTTTTTATATATATATATATATATATATATATATATATATGTGTTTGTGTTCACCAGGAATTAGAGCCGTGGTAATGACGATGTCGACTTCCTTGCACTGTTTGGCAAACAGACTCATCTCGGCCTCCAGGAACTCTTTAGACATTTCTTTGGCGTAACCTCCGACCCCTTCGCCCGACTCTGCGATATTCACTTCCAGTGGCTCCGCGCCGAACGATTTGAACTGCTCCAGAGCTGCCGGTCTAACGGGAGACAGACAGACAGACACCGATCAGGACGGCTTCATGCTGATCTCAGTCAGTCAGACAGATAAAGCGGCGTCACACACCTGGTGTCGAATCCTCTGACGATGGCGCCCATTGATTTCGCAGCTCCAGCCGCAGCCAGACCCGCGACACCACCACCGATGACCAGCACCTGCACACAAACTTCTGTTTAACTCCATTTACTTCAGTAATCCTTTTTAAGTTTTAAGTTGATAATGTCTTATGAATTAAATTGATTAGACATGCATTTGATTATTAAAATTGAATTAAACCATTAAAATGGAATTCAGAAAAATTAAAACAGAAAACACAGAATTTGGGAAAAATAAAACATATTTCATAGGCCCTAAAAATTAAATGTTTGCTTTTTGATTAGTAAAATGTGAAATAAATAAATAAATAAATAAATAAAAACAGAATTTGGTGTAAAAAGACATTTAGAACATTTAGAAAAAAAAGGAAAAAAAAATCAGAAAAATTAATAGACAAAAAAAGAATTTGGAAAAAAATAAAACTGAAAACATATTTCACAGAACCCTAAAAATGAAATGTTTGTTAAACTTTTAATAAATTGCTGTTAAATTGCTTAAATTGTACAATTTTCATGATTTTAATTAATTCAACATGCTTTTTGATTACTAAAATTTAGTGTAACCAGTCCAGAAAATTTAAAATAGAAAAAAACAGGGTCCAGAAAAATGTAAATGGTTAAATTAATGGTTAATTATTTTCCCATTAAAACGATCCAGAACAATTTTAAAAAATGGAAAAACGGAACCCAGGAAAATTAAAATGTAAAAAAAAAAAAAAAAAAAAAAACAGAATTTGGGAAAAAATAAAATGAAATTTGGGAAAAAAATAAAACATATTTCATAAGGCCCTGCAAATAATTTTTTTGCTTTTTGATTACTAAAATTAAAAAAGTAAAAATAAAATAAAAATAAAATAAAAAGAATCCAGAAAAAGGTAAATTGAAAAAAAATGTAATTTGGGAAAAAATTAAATGAAATTTGGGAAAAAAATTAAAACATATTTCATAAGGCCCTAAACATTTAGTTTTTGCTTTAGCTTTTGCGATTACTAAAATTTAGTTTACCTTTTTAAAACGGTGCAAAAAAAATGAAATTGCAAAAAAAAAAACTGAAAAATTAAAACAGAAAAAATGGAAAAAAATAATACTGAAAACATATTTCATAGTGCCCTAAAAATGTAATGTTTGTTAAACTTTTAATAAATTGTTATTAAATTGTACAATTTTCATGATTTTTAATTAATTAGATGTGGACTCATTTCACTTAAAATTAAAATAGAATGGAATTACTAAAATGATTACTAAAATTTAGTGTAAAAATTTAATGGAATCCAGAAATACTGAAGGGAAAAATTTGGGGGGGGAAAATAAAACATATTTCATAGGCCCTAAAGATGTAATTTGAGTAAAACTTTTCATTAATGGATGTTAAATTGGACAAGTTTGATTTTAATTAATTAGACATGCTTTTAGATTACTAAAAGTTTCAGACCAGAAAAACAAAAAATAGAAAAAAAAAATGGAATAAAAAAATTAAAACAGAAAAAATGGAATTTGGGAAAAAGTCAAACAGACTTTATAGAGCCCTAGGATCCTCACTGATCAGGCGTTTTTACATGTGACTGCAGTGAACAGACGTGTTTACTGTACCTTCGCCGGAGGAACTTTTCCAGCCGCTGTGATCTGACCCGTGAAAAACCTTCCGAAGTGATTGGCTGCGAGAACCACGGCCTTATACCTGCCGATGAGAGCGAGATTTGATATTTGATCATCATTAGGACTTCCACAGAGAGCGCGGGACGCGTCAGTCTCACCCTGCGATGTTGGCCATGGAGCTGAGGGCGTCGTATCCCTGTGCGATGGTGACGCGCGGCACCTGGTCCATCGCCAGCACCGTACAGCGCTGTTCGCTCAGCCGCTGCATGAGCTCGGGGTTCTGCGCCGGGTAGATGAAGCTCACCAGGGTGGATCTGGGCTTCAGCAGCTCCGCCTCGTGGACCTGTAACCCCTCGTTAAACACCGGCGCTCGAACCTACGGCACAGAGTCCGCTGCCGTCAGCAGAACTGAGCAGATGCGGGATATGAACGGCTTTATCCTCACCTTCAGGACCAGATCTGATCCGAACGCTCCTTTGGTGTCGGTGATCTGCGCTCCAGCGGCCCGATACTGATCGTCAGAGAACTTCGCTTCACGTCCAGCTCCGGATTCCACCTGCACCCTGAAGCCCTGCTTGACCAGCAACTCCACACCCGCGGGCGACACGGCCACCCGCCGCTCCTTCTCGAAGATCTCCTTAGGGACTCCCACCAGCACATCTTTATACCGCACACCTGACACACACACACACACACACACACACACACAAGAGAGACACAGGAAGAAACCAACTACAGTAGGAGCATCCAGAGCTCCCTAGAAACTGCATAGCAACCACCTAGTAACATGCTAACAGCTAAGAACACCTCGGAAACCACATAGCAACGCCCCGGCAACTGGAAAACACCTTAGCACTGTAGTGGAGAGTTTTGGACGGCAAATATCACTCACATTATTATCAGAAAAAGTTTAAATCTAGTTAGAATTTCTATTGACCAGAGTTATTATCGTTCACTAAAACTAAACCCCCCAAAAAACAGCTATTAAATTACATGAAAACAACATTTCTCATTTTCATTTAGTTTAATTGATAAATAAACTGAAATACAATAAAAAAAAGAAATAGAAAAATAATAAAAATGACAAAAACAACATTACTAAAACTAAAACTAGGTGAGTAAAGTCTGATGACAAACTTTGAAGTCTGAAAACGTTTTAAAAACTTGAAGTTTTAAGATTTTTAGTTTAAGTTTAAAGTTTAAAGTGGTTTTAAAGTTTCAATGTTTTGAAGGCAATAAACTCTATCAGAACACTGCTAACATGACTTAGCATTTAACATTTTGCTAACATGATTTAACATTGCTAGCATGCCGTTAGCAAGATTAGCACATTGTTAGCATGATTAGCATGTTGTTAACATGATTTAGCATTTTGCTAACTTGATTTAACACATTGCTATCATGTTGTTAACATGATTTAGCACATTGCTAACATAAGTATGTTGCTAGCATGATTAAGAACATTGCTAACATGATTTAACATGTTGCTATCATGTTTATAGCATTATTAGCATGTTGCTAACATGATTTAGCATGTTTGCTAGCATGGTTTAACATGCTGTTAGCATGTTGCTAGCAAGATTTAACATGTTATCATGATTTAACATGTTAGCATTTTGCTAACTTGATTTAGCACATTGTTAACATGTTTAACATGATTTAGCACATTGCTAGCATGATAAGCATGTTGCTATCATGACTTAACATGTTGTTTAAATGACATGACAACACATTGTTAACGTTGCTAGCATGATTTAACATGTTGCTATCATGACTTAGTATGTAACATGTTTTGCTAACATGATTTAACATTGCTAGCATTTAGCTAGCTAGATTAGAACATTGTTAACATGATTAGCATGCTGTTAACATTATATAACGTTGATAGCATGTTGTTAGCATGTTGCTAACAACATTTAACATGGTGATAACATGTTGCTAGTATGTTGCTAGCTTGATTTAGCACATTGCTAGTATGACTTAACATTTTGCTAGTATTATTTAGCATTTTGCTAGCATGATTTAGCATGTTGATAGCTTTATTTAGCACATTGCTAAGATGATTTAACATGTTGTTATGTCGGATCCATTAGAAAAGATCTGAGGTCTGAGACAAGTTTGGTGGATGTAGTTTTAAGGCAGGAACACATCGAGCCGATGCAGACGAACCAGTGGCGACGAAAGCAGACTGTCGGCAGCGTCTGTGTCCAAAGTTGGCCTGACACACCAAACCGACGCTCAACAGCCGACGGCCAAGTAGCACGTCAGTTCTGCGCCTGCGTAAGATGAAATGCCTTTCTGAACCAGCAGGTGGCAGTAGCTGAACAGCCAATCAGAATGATCAGATGGCCTGACGAGCTCCGACGCTAATTAAACATGTCGAATCGGCCGAAAAAAAGCAGACGAGGACCAACTTCAGTCGACGGTCCGGAACACACTGAGAAAAGTTAATGTGTGCAGTGTGTAGACACTGCTAAGTGTATTACTGCCCTCCACAGGTCAAAGTTTGAACTAAATATGAACTAATACAATATGCTAGTGCAAGTATATAACAATTAGTTCAAACTTTGACCTGTGGAGGGCAGTAATATACTTAGCAGTGTCTACACTGCTGGAATTCTAATAGAGAAGAAGAAGAAGAGAGCTAGTTCAAGACAAGCATTTATACTTAAGACGTATATAATTTTAATTTAATGGTTTCTCTAGATTAGACTCTTATTCCTCGTCTGGGATCATGTAGAGCTCTTTGAAGCTGCACTGAAACTGACATTTTGACCTTCAACCGTTTGGAGGTCATTGAAGTCCACTATATGGAGAAAAATCCTGGAATGTTTTCCTCAAAAAACCTTCATTTCTTTTCCACTGAAGAAAGAAAGACATGAACATCTTGGATGACATGGGGGAGAGTAAATTACCAGGAAATTTTAATTTGAAAGTGAACTAATCCTTTAATAAATTAAAATAATAATTAAAATAACTTTATTAAAATGCTAAAAATGCAAAAAATTAATTATTATAATTTGCACCACTCAATAACTAATGTTTCTGTTTTTTTTCAAGTTTCCAGGGGTTCTGAACATTGTTAGATAATGGCGTCAAAAACATTGAGCCGCACTAATTTAGAGGCTCAGCAGCTGTTTTCTGTCTCCCACAATGCTTTTTTCCCAGGTTTTACCCTCTATGTTACAATGCATCAGTGGGAACATTTTGTACACACACAGACGGCGGATCAGCTAACAGATTTCTCTCCATAACTGGCGTCATCCAATCAGAGCGAGGCAGCAGACATTATTAGAAGCTCATTGGCAGAGATCCAGTGCCCTTGCGTACTCAAGCACAAGCGAAAGGGAAGTGACATGCAGTGCGCACTTCTCCTTTAACTGACCTCTCTTATCTGCAGCACAGAAAGACTAAATCACATGTGTTATGACTCTCAACACTTTCAGCTGTAAATGAGACGCTCTCTGTCCCGCCAGTGTCAGATCTCACCTTTAACAGCCTGTTGATCACACAGAACAGAGAAGGTCTGGAAGAATCTCCTCGCCGGCCGCTGCACCGAGCAGCAGGTCACACAGCGCAGCAGACACGACATGTCTCGGGCGTCTCTGAGGAACACAACACACACTCTCAACAGCACACACACACTCTCCGTCAGGCGCAGACACGCATGATCTAGCGGCGGCGCGGCCGGACACAGACTGCAGGCCTGTAGGGTGACACCTGCCGCTCTCGGACGGCCACGCGAGACCAGTGACGAGAGAGCAGGGAAAGATGCCAAGACACACACACACACACACACACACAGCTTTACTGTATTAATAAACCAATCTGATGCTTTCTTCCATGTGATGTTGCTGTTTAAGCATGAAAAAGTTCCAGTTCTTCTCTATATCAGTGTCTGTTTCTGAACTCCCTGAAACGCCTCCATTGAGTTTTCTTCACAATACTCCTCATTTAAATAATTAATATGCAGAATAAAGGGGCGGGGCCTGCTTGAGTTTGTTGAAACTGGTGGTTATGGTAAGGGGCGGGACATTTCCCAAACACCAATCACAACACACTGCTCCAGCCGATCAATCAGAGCACATTGTGCTTTCAGAAGAAGGGGCTTCATAGAGACAGGAACTAAACAGAGCGTTACTGACAGACTGGGAAGAGAGGAGCTGCAACAATGGAGAATATGAGGAAAATAATCAACATTCAAGCAGGAAAACCTGTCCTACTAGAATTGCCCCTTGTGGGATTAATAAAGTTCTTAACCTAACTTAACCATCCAATCAATTCGCCACAGACAAAATCAAGCCCCACCCTACATTTGTTCTTGTTTGAGAAGCGTTTCACTCTGATATACGGCACAGATAGATAGACAGGGTGTTTTAGCATGTTGCTAGCATGATTTAACACATTGCTAACATGTTGCTAACATAATTGAACATTGTTAGAATATAGCATGTTGCTAGCATGATTTAACATGTTGCTATTATGATTTAGCATGTTGCATGTAGCATGTTGCTAATATGATTTAGCATGTAACATTAGCTTGAACATTGTTAGCGTGATTTAACATGTTGATAGCATGATTTAACACATTGCTAACATGTTGCTACATAATTGAACATGCTAGAATGATAAGCATGTTGCTAGCATGATTTAACATGTTGCTATTATGATTTAGCATGTTGCTAATATGATTTAGCATGTTGCTAATATGATTTAGCATGTAACATTAGCAAGATTAGAACATTGTTAGCGTGATTTAACATGTTGATAGCATGATTTAACACATTGCTAACATGTTGCTAACATAATTGAACATTGCTAGAATGATAAGCATCGCCTACATGATTTAACATGTTGCTATTATGACTTAGCATGTTGCCAACATGATTTAGAATGTAACATTAGCAAAATTAGAACATTGTTAGCATAATTTAACACATTGCTAACATGTTTCTAGCATGTTTAGCATGTTGTTAGCATTTTGCAATGGAGAATATGGGGGAAATAATGAACATTCAAGCATGAGGGCAACTTGTCACTCACATGAGATCCACCAATAGCAAACCACAACCATCCAATCAATTCGCCACAGACAAAATCAAGCCCCGCCCTACATTTGTTCTTGTTCCAGAAGTGTTTCACTCTGATATACGGCACAGATAGATAGGGTGTTTTAACATGTTTCTAGCATGATTTAGCACATTGATAACATGTTGCTAACATAATTTAACATAATTGCTAGCATGATAAGCATGTTGTTATCATGACAAGTTAAGTCGGAAAGATCGTATTTACGAGCTGAACGCACATGAACGCCACCACAATGTTGTAAATACGAGTGGGGAGCTCAGGATTTTCTTTAAGCCCCGATCTGAACGAGTTGGCGAAATACCACAATACTTACAGGTATTTAGCAGTGACATTGTCGGGCTTTTCTATTTACAACGAAGTAAGCTGATTCCCAGCAAAAAATATGATAGCATCATAATATAACAATATAATATGTAACAATAAAGTTTACAATAAATTAATTAAAAACATAGAAAAGCGACATACAACCAATGCACATTCTTTGCTCTACATTTTCTAGAAGTAAATTTTTGTGTAATTATTTTAGAGAAGGCACACCGCCATCATACTCCGACGAAAGTGACTTGAACGCACCTACTATCATAAACACGACTGCCCACCTCGTAAATACTTCCCAGGAGGACCTGAAGCACTATTAATAATTATGTTGCTAACGTGACTTAGCATGTAAGATGTTGCTAACATGATTTAACGTTACCAAGATTAGAACATTGTTAGCATGATTTAACATGTAGATAGCATGATTTAACATTGCTAACATGTTTCTAGCATGATTAGCATGTTGTTAGCATGATTTAGCAAGTTGCAATGGAGAATACGGGGAAAATAATGAACATTCAAGCAGGAAAACCGGGGCAACCTGTCACTCACATGAGATCCACCAATAGCAAACCCCACAGACAAAATCAAGCCCCGCCCTACATTTGTTCTTGTTTGAGAAGCGATTCACTCAATATACAGCACAATAGAGAAGACGAGCTCAACTTCTGTTTCATGCCGACTTTAAATTCATTTCAGTTCTCTTGTGTGTTTCACTTATATCAGCTCTGTTCCAAATTGAGTACTAGTGTACGGTTTACTGTATACTGCCTAAAATATAGTATGCAAAGCAGTATGCAACAATATTTGAATTTTTAATCAAGTTTTTGAGTCTGAACTTTTGCAAGTCTAATCAAAATCTTTCGGTTCATTTGTCACACAGTAAATGGAAGGAGAAGTTGAGCATGAACAATCTCACACAGTGAGCAAATGTAGACTGTAATACAGAAACGAGTGTTCATACTGTGCACTGTATGTGTTATTCACATCTCAACACTATTTCAGTTCCTTCTCAGTCTTTCAAGCATCATCTTATAGTCTTTTAGGTAAAGCGTTCATTATGCATTTAAAGTGATATTTAAAAAATCGTTATGCACTCTTCATCTGAATCATCTGATGATGTGAAAGTCATCCACCTGTTCAGGTTCTTCAGCTGGTTTAGTGTCGAAGTCTGATTCGCTCACGTGTTCGGCATCAGCTCTCCCTGTCCTGACGCCCAGTCCTCAAGCTCCACCTCTCCGCTGGAAAGAATGGGCGTGTCCACAGAAAGGCCACGCCTCTTCCCAAACACACGCTCCTGCAGCTCGACGATGTCATGACGGATATCTGCCATCATCAGTAACAGGAAGTCGAACGACCCTGGTGGACCCTGAAGAGGACAGAGAGATTTCAGTAGATTGATTTCACTTCAGAACTTCAGAATCATTAGTGTTCAGGTGAGTTCAGCTCTGATTCTTTGGTTCAGTATAGTATAGCAGCGTTAATAGAGTTAACTAAAACTCAAATTAAAACCAGACATTTTAAAAAAACATTTTGGTTAAATTGACAAAGGAAACATTTCTCATTTTCATTTAGTTTAAGTCGATGTATTAAAATGACTAAAACTAAAATAAAATTAATAAAAACTATTAAATATATAAAATATAATATATATATATATATATACACAGTACAGTCCAAAAGTTTGGAACCACTAAGATTTTTAATGTTTTTAAAAGAAGTTTCGTCTGCTCACCAAGGCTACATTTATTTAATTAAAAATACAGTAAAAACAGTAATATTGTGAAATATTATTACAATTTAAATAACTGTTTTCTATTTAAATATATTTCACAAAGTAATTTATTCCTGTGATCAAAGCTGAATTTTCAGCATCGTTACTCCAGTCTTCAGTGTCACATGATCCTTCAGAAATCATTCTAATATGCTGATCTGCTGCTCAAGAAAATTTAATGTGTACAATTGTACAAAATATTTGTGTACAATATTTTTTTTCAGGATTATTTGATGAATAGAAAGTTCAAAAGAACAGTGTTTATCTGAAATCTAATCTTTTGTAACATTAAAATGACTTTTGATTGATTTAATGCATCCTTGCTGAATAAAAGTATTCATTTCTTTCATTTCTTTAAAAAAAATAAAAATAAAAATTCTTACTGACCCCAAACTTTTGAACGGTAGTGTATAATGCTACAGAAGCTTTGTATTTCAGATAAATGCTGTTCTTTTGAACTTTCTATTCATCAAGGAATCCTGAAAAAAAAGTACACAACTGTTTTCAACATTGAAAATAATCATAATGTTTCTTGAGCAGCAGATCAGCATATCAGAATGATTTCTGAAGGATCATGTGACTGAAGACTGGAGTAATGATGCTGAAAATTCAGTTTTGCATCACAGGAATAAATTACTTTGTGAAAATATTCAAATAGAAAACAGTTATTTTAAATTGTAATAATATTTCACAATATTACTGTTTTTACTGTATTTTTAATTAAATAAATGTAGCCTTGGTGAGCAGACGAAACTTCTTTTAAAAACATTAAAAATCTTAGTGGTTCCAAACTTTTGGACGATATATATATATATATTACATTTTATTATTTTATATTTTTTATGTTCAAAAATGACAAACTTTAACAAAATTAAAATGAAAAAATAAAAATATAAAAATAAAAAAACAATTCAAACTATTAATAAAAACTAAACTGAAATAAAATAAAGCATTAAACAAACATAAACTTATTTTATTTCTGCAAGTTGCCAGGAAACATTTCTAATTTTCATTTAGTTTAACAGAATGTACTAAAGTAACTAAAACTGAAACTGAAATAAAAATCAATAAAAAATATTAAATATCCAAAATGTCTAAATAAATATAAAAAATATAATAATAAATAATACAAAATGAAGTAAAAAAAAAAAAAATAATAAAATAAAATATATAATAAAATTATATATAATAAAAATATAGAAATTACAAAAAAACTTAACAAAATTAAAAACAAAATATAAAAATAAAAACCAATTCAAACTATTAATAAAAAACTTCAATTTTGAATCTTAAATTGTATTAAAAGTATAAAGTTCACAAAAAAGAAAAAGAAAACTGAAATGACCCCAATGTTTAAATGAACAATTAACTGTACCGGACACTTAACTGATTACAGAAGTTCAATATTTAGATTTAGAACAAACCCAGACTGAGAACTCAGAGCTGCAGCACTTTAACATATATTTAATATAATAAATAATATTTTAATCCAGTGCCGTGAGGAAGAACTTACCGGAGATCCTCTCGGTCCAGGAAACCCTCTGTCGCCCTGTAGAGAAAGATTCATAAATCATAATTAATCTGATTCATATTGTTTCTACATCAATCACAGCTAGTGTAATAAATCATAAATAACAGTAAACTGCCATCATAGTTCAGTATGGTGTTCATTTACGTAAACGGAGACACGTGCCTTCTGTCCGTCTTTACCAGGTGCTCCTGGAGCTCCCTAAACAGGAAAACACTGATCAAACGCTCACATTAACCCTGCAAAGCCTGATATATGAAATAAGTGTCCGAATTGTATTTGTTTATTGAATCTCTAGACAACAAAATGCTTGCACATGTGTTTGTCATATTTGACTCATATAGTGAGAATATCAAGTTCTGTATCAAATATTACAGGGTTGAAACGGTCAGATGTTCTTCTCCTCCAGCATGAAGTATAGTGAGAATATGAAGCTTTCAGTGTCTGTAATGAAACTCCTCTGTGATTCTGTTGAGTTCTGAGAGTGTTTTTACCACCGGTCCCCGTCTGCCCGTCTTTATGTGCTCCAGATCGGGTTGAGGCCCCATCAGACCCATGTCTCCTCTGGGCCCCTGGGGTCCCGACGGCCCTCGCTCTCCCTTCTCACCCCGCTCACCTAAAACATGATGAATATTATTTTATAAAATAATATTATATATTTATTGTGTGTGTGTGTGTGTGTGTTTACCTGGCAGTCCAGGAGGTCCCGGAGGTCCTGCTGGTCCAGTGACGGTGTGAATATCAGGATTTTTCCCTGTTCTCCCATGAGCCGGTTTGTGGCTGTTGTTTTCCAGACTGGGAGACGAACCCTACACAGATGAGATGTGTGTGAGCTTATCAGGTGTGTGTTACCTGTGCAGGTGTGTGTGTGTGTGTGTGTTACCTGTGCAGGTGTGTGTCCCAGCAGCAGTTTGATCTGCAGTAAACTGCTCCTCATGTTCATGAAGTCCTGACAGCTGAGAGAACAGGATCCAGAGCTCATCTGAGTGTCCGACTTGACGGAGGAGTTCACTGAGACACAGAGACACACGGATCACTCACACACATCACACACTGACTGGGTGAATCACACACACACACTCACGGTTGTGTACGGGTTCACAGGAGCGCTGATCTGCTGTCAGTGTGAATCCAGCATTACAGCTGCAGCGGAAGCTTCCAGGAGTGTTTTCACACACATGTTCACACACACTGCTGTTTGACTCCTCACACTCATCCACATCTGGACCCCAGAGAGAGAGAGAGGTGAATGTGTGTGTTTGAACACAGTATGCTGTAAACACGTGACCTGCAGTACTGACCTATGCAGTATGGATGCTGGCGTTGGCGATGTCTCTCTCGGTCGAAACGGAAACCCTCGTAACACGTGCACAACACTCGACCGAAGTTATCCGTGCACTGCTGCTCACAGGGCGAGCCGGCGCACACGTCCAGACCTGCGGCACACACACTTCATCAGGTTTTTAACATAATTATTATTATGACACCACATGAAATCACAGTTTAAGCTTTAAGTTCATCTGTATGTTAGTGAACTGCTTAAAGTGAACAATTCACATTCAGCACACCAATATAATCATTTAAAATGAATTAAACTGTCTCTAAGAAAAACAGACCAAAAATATTCATGATCTTGTTCTCAGTGGTGTATATAGAAGAAATTTCCTAATTCAATAGGAAATAAGTAAATAAAAATAATAAATAAATATATGTAAATATAAAAAATAAAAAAATAAAATATAAAATAAAATAAAATAAATGTAAATAATTAAAAATACATGAAAACTAATAAACAAATTAATAAAAACAATAAAAATAAACACAAATAAATAAAAGTAATAAACAAATAAAATAAATAAAATATAAAAATAAAATAATGTAATAAATAAAATAATTAAAAACTAATAAAAAATTAATAAATAAAAAATAAAAATAAATAATAAATAAAACAAATAAAATAAATAAAATATAAAATAAAACAAATAATATATATAAAAATAAAAAATAAATAATAAATAAATAAATAAAATACATTAAAAACTAATAAAATTAATAAATAAAATAAAATAAAAGAAATAAAATATATAAAATAAAGTAAATAAATTAAATAAATAAATAAAAATATAAAATAAATAACAATAAATAAATACAAATAAATAAGATGAATACATAATCAAATAAAATAAATAAATGTAAATATACAAAAATAAAGAAAATAAATAATGTAAGTAAATAAATAAATAAAATACATTAAAAACTAATAAACAAAGTAAATAAAAAATAAAATTAAATAAATAAAAGTAATAAACAAATAAAATAAACAAAATAAAAAAATAAAATAAAACAAATAAAAAATTTAAAATAAAAAAATAAAATTGTATAAACAAACAAAAAATAATACATAATAAATACAAACAAATAAGATTAATAAAATAAATAAATGTTAATATATAAAATAAAAACAAATAAAACCAACAAATAAATAAATTAATATCAGAATGATCATTTCTGGGTGAACTAGTCTGGTAATAAATCTCTTCGTCATGCAAAAACACAAATAACATATCTTTCAGACATGTATAATGACTGATTGATTTCCAGTATAATAGATGAGCTGAAGGTTTTACCTACTTTCTGGCACACACTGACCCATCACAAACCTGAAGCCTTCGCAGCACTTCCTCCTGCAGACACAATCAACAGCACAATACAATCCACTAATTAACAGAAAAATAATTCATAAAATTGATGAATGAATGAATGAATGAATGTAGTAAAGGTTTTCTTTGGTAATCTAAACTCAATCTTTCATGAGTCTCAAGCGACTTTCTCCATCACAGTCCATCAAAATATGCTTCAGATGAAGGCAGTGAAAGTGTGTTTATTTTCTCAACACTCGTCCAGCAGTCAGGAGACTGTCTTTCCTCTCTTCATCACTCCATCCATCATGTTCTCTTTCTCCTGTCATCACTTCTGTTTTTCCCACTCTTCATCTGTCCGTTCGCAGGTTTATTTCTACAGTTGATGTTGCTCACATACAGCCTTCCTCAAACCACACACCACACATGATGAGCTCCGATCGTCAGGACGTTTGTGTCGTCAGCATGTCAGATCTGTTCCTGTGACCCTTGACCTCTGCTGCTGACCTCTCATCTGACCTCTCTCAACACACATCATAGACTTCAAATGATGTTTAAATAGATCATTATAATGACTGCAGACTAACCAAAACCTAAAAAGAAAAAACTAAATACATTTTTACTTTACTTTAGAGGACGTCGTGTCAGATTTAGCTCACTTCTGATCAATTTCTATTTCTAATTCAATGCAGACAGACCAAATGTCTCTCGTCACACTTGAAGCGTTTGTTCTTCTGTCACACCTCTAGAACTCAGAGCACCAGCAGGTATCCCATAAAGCACCGCGATCGCAGCAGCTGTGATCACGAGCGGACACTTCCTCTCGCAGGATTTACAGTCGGATCTCCTGCCGGGAGCCTGAAGCTTCGGTTCACACGGATCTGAAGGAGCTCACGCCTCCGTTCACTGCTGAGAACATGCTGCCGATGAGAAACAGTCAAACTGATCACTGCCGCAAAAACCTCCATTTGATCTCCATTAGATCTCACTGGGGTTTAGAGAAACAATCGAGGCGATAAAGCAAATGGATTTTTCTGACCCCTTTGAGAGGGTTTTTTTTTGTTTTAAGCATAAACTCACTTTATTTTGATACATTTCTCAGAAAACAAAAATTGTTTTGCATCTCCAGCAGTCAAAAGTTTGAAATTTTGAGATTGAGATTTTATAATGTTTTTGAAAGAAGTCTTTTCTGCTCACCTGAATATATTTGATCAAAAAGAAAAAATCACAAAATATTATTACAATTTAAAACAACTGTTTTCTATGTGAATATATTAAAAAATGTAATTTATTTCTGTGATCAAAGCTGAATTTATTTAATTAAAAATACAGTAAAAATCACAAAATATTATTATAATTTAAAATAGCTGTTTTTTATGTAAATATAGTAAAATATAATTTATTCCGGTGATCAAAGCTGAATTTATTTGATTAAAAATACAGTAAAAATCACAAAATATTATTATAATTTAAAATAGCTGTTTTCTTTTTAAATATATAGTAAAATGTAATATATTCCTGTGATCAAAGCTGCAAAATACAGTAAAATACAGAAATACAGAAAAATAGAGAAAAATACAGAAAAATACAGTAAATATGAAATATTATTACTATTTAAAACAGCTGTTTTCTATGTGAATATATAAAAAAAATGTAATTTATTCCTGTGATCAAAGCTGAATTTATTTTTGATTGAAAATACAGTAAAAATCACAAATTATTATTATAATTTAAAATAGCTGTTTTCTTTTTAAATATATAGTAAAATGTATATATTCCTGTGATCAAAGCTGAAATACAGTAAAATACAGAAATACAGAAAAATAGAGAAAATAGAGAAAATACAGAAATACAGTAATATGAAATATATTACCATTTAAAACAGCTGTTTTCTATGTGATATATAAAAAAATGTAATTTATTCCTGTGATCAAAGCTGAATTTATTTTTGATTGAAAATACAGTAAAAATCACAAATTATTATTATAATTTAAAATAGCTGTTTTTTTATGTAAATATATAGTAAAATATAATTTATTCCTGTGATCAAAGCTGAATTTATTTGATTAAAAATACAGTAAACATCACAAAATATTATTATAATTTAAAATAGCTGTTTTCTTTTTAAATATATAGTAAAATGTAATATATTCCTGTGATCAAAGCTGAATTTATTTGATTAAAAATACAGTAAATATGAAATATTATTACTATTTAAAACAGCTGTTTTCTATCTGAATACATTAAAAAATGTAATTTATTCCTGTGATCAAAGCTGAATTTATTTAATTAAAAATATAGAAAAAAAATCACTTAATATTATTATAATTTAAAACAGCTGTTTTCTATGTGAATATATAGTAAAAATGTAATTTATTCCTGTGATCAAAGCTGAATGTTTTCAAAAAAATGTTTTCAACACTGATAATAATAAGAACCTTTATTAATAAATAAGCACCAATAATAATTGAGCAGCAAATAATAAATATTAGAATGATTTCTGAAGGATCATGTGACACTGAAGACTGGAGTAATGATGCTGAAAATTCAGCTTTGATCACAGAAATAAATTACATTTTACTATATATTCACATAGAAAACAGCTGATTTGCATTGTAATAATATTAAGTGATTTTTACTGTATTTTTAATCAAATAAATTCAGCTTTGATCACAGAAATAAATTACATTTTTCAATATATTCACATAGAAAACACTTATTATAAATTGTAATAATATTTCACAATTTTCACTGTATTTTTAATCAAATATATGCAGCCTTGGTGAGCAGAAGAGACTTCTTCACAAAACATTAAAAGTCTTAATTATTCCAAACTTCTGACCACGAGTGTATCTTGATTTCTAAATATTTGGGATTGTTTACTGCTAAAAGCACACATGATCTGAGGAATCATTCATCTCTGGTATGAATTACTACACAGAACAACACTGCGGTCTCACCCCAGACCGGGTTGTAACACCATCCACATGGACTCTGTTTCAGTCTTGTGTTCTGAACTTTTCCACTTCTTAATCTCAGAAACAACACCTACAGCATGACTGTCGGTCCAGACGCTGGTTTGGCCAGCAATGAGACACAAACCACAATATTTCAGCAGTGAACAATCACAGGGTTGTGAAAGAGATTTGACTCTCATATGGAAAGTAAAACGTTCCTCTGAATATATATATATTTAGAGTAATGTTGTACTTTCCATATGAGAGTCAAAACCGGTGCCTGGCTGAGAGTCACATGATCAAGAGTCACATGATCATCCATAAAGCCAAACACACCAATTCATGTCATAGACAGTCACATTAGCTCTGTTCTCACGCTCGCCGTCTGGGAACCAAATGTTTAAAAGTTCAAATCATGAACTGGAGCTTTAAGTCAAGTCAGCTTCATTTCTACAGATTTAAAAGCAGCTTCACATAAATAAAATAAAACAACAGTGTCGCAATTCAGTTCAATGTTGATTCAGTTTAGTTCAATGTTGCAACGTTCATCATGAAACAAATTCACTTCTACTATAAACAAAAGTAACTGTCCCTCTGTTACTAATGTTACTAATGAATGACTTACAGTGGAACTAAGAACTCAAAGAGTTTCATCCAAAACAATGATGTACATGTGATAAAGAAACCAAAACATCCACATATGAGTCACATGTATGATGATGTGTGAATCATGTGACAGTGACCTGAGACAGACGCTTCTCTGACCTCCGGCTCTCAGACACGGATACTCCACGGTCAGCATCTTATTCTCCGGACAATCCTCTCTGCAGGAGAAACACAGAAAACCAGCTGATATTTGTGTGTTTTTTTGCATCATTGTCTTTTGCTTAAATGATTGTCTTGTTCTCATGGTAATAACAGATCAAATGCATGAGAGAGAAAAACAGGTTATCAGACGATGTTCAGTGTGAAACTATGGATGGAAAGACTTTCTCTGCTGTCATTAAATCCATCAAAGCATTTTTGAGAGTATTAATGTCTCTCATATAATAATGAAATGATTCTTGAACTGAAGAATCCAATCATTTCTTGGATCATCAGTAACACTTCACTATAACAATGAACAATACTTCTATTAATCATTTACTAAAACATTATTAAAATCAAAAATGAGTTCATTGTGAACTT
Source organism: Culter alburnus (assembly GCA_028476615.1). Lineage (NCBI taxonomy): Eukaryota > Metazoa > Chordata > Actinopteri > Cypriniformes > Xenocyprididae > Culter > Culter alburnus. The sequence goes on along the minus strand of JAOTNS010003884.1, from coordinate 689,554 downwards.
ACATGAACATTTTCAACATGCATATAAATGTTGCATTGCTCATTGTTAGTAAAAGTTCATGCAAATGAGATTTTATCCAGAGATGTGACAGATCAGGTGAGAAACACTCACTGCGAGGCGTCAGACGCGTTCACGCCGCACGTCCACAGAAACACGCACAAGACGCCAAACGGCGCGCGCAAAAGTCGCGTCATCTCACTGTCACGGTGCTTCCACGCGTCTCACGAGACTGCAGAACTTCATCAAATAAACAAAACACATGTTCAGTCCAGCAAACTCACAGCTGTGAGCGCGCACTGAGAGTGAGAGCGCGAGAGTGAGCGCGCACTAATCCACACTTCAGCACAGAAAACATGACAGATGAAGCTCCGCCTCTTCCACACACCTTAACACTGTGCAACTCATTAATAATTCAGTACCTCATTTGCATTTAAACACGAACATAAAAAATATGAGATATGCATGCATTTTATTTTACTAGCCTACATTAAAAGTGTGCCAGTCAATATCAATTCTTGCAATATTAGACTGTGAATAAATTGTCACATTAAAATACAGAAATGTGTAAGCTGTATCCTGATAATAATTCAGAACAGCAAACACCAGCATTAAAATCACAAAAATAAATATTTCTAGTTTGTCTCAGTATGAAAATAAAAATGAACAATCATTATATTATATTAAATGATTTTTACTTATTGCATTAATGATAGTTAATGTTGGTGAATAAATCAGCTATTTATTATTTCTTAAAAGGCATCAAATTTTCAAGAAAATTGATCAGTTTATTTGTAGTCTTGGATATAAATATGGATATAAAGAAATATGAATATATATGGGTTTTACAAAGACATTTAGATTCCTGCATCAATAGAAATTTACAAAAGTGATTTTATATACATAGAAAGCATATTAAATGCAAGTAAAATATCTATTTTTAAGGTTTCAAATACGTTTTGGGAGAATAAAATGCCAAAATGTGAGTGAAATAATGTTCCTTTGTCATTCAGTGCAACACTTATATTTATGTAAAATTACTTATTCTGACCTGTACGCATTAAAGTATATAAAAGAATAAGTGAGCATGTACATTTTATTGCATTTTAAATGAGTGAAAAATTTTAAAAAGGATTTAAAAATGTCAAATGACAAGTAATTAGCATTTGGGGTAAAAGTAATTAGTAATTTTTTGTTGTAAATATCCCGATTGTTAGACTGAATGACATTTTAGTGGGCATCTTCTGTAAATCATGGTAGAAATGAATATTTAATTTTTGCTCAGAAAAAAACAAACAAATGATGTATTGAAAAACAACAACAACAATTCAAAGCTGAATTACAATTATTGTTTTGATGCTTGAAAACCCTTTTTCGTCTTTGACCCATAAGAGATGCACATGAATCAGTGTTTGTGTTAAAGAGGGTTTTAGGCTTTTAGTACACTTTAGTTTCTCAGTTTAAAAATGCTTGTTTGATTGTTGGTTTCGATGTTCTTCAGTAAGTTATCTAATATGGTCAGATTATATCAGTTATTGTCCTCTTCTAAACAAAGACTTTAACCGTCTCCTGATGGACGCTCTGGAAACACATGCTTCTGCTCATGACAAATGAATATCTTTGAGGGGAACCCTCCCAAACCCAAACCCAAACCAGCACCCCAAACCTCACAAACACCCCCACACCAAACTCATTCCCACGGGTATAAAATGATTCATAAAAACATATTAAACAGCCACAGAAAGACTTTGGTTCATTACTGCTGACCGCACAAGCCCGATCCGAACAGTTCCCACGTTATCCGTCTGAAAGCTTTCTTCTGTTTGTCAGGATCCGCTGATGACGGATGTGATTCAACATGATGATTCGAGCATTACTGGGAAATATGCTTACACTTTATTTTGATGGTCCATTTTTAAGTAATTTTGCAACTAACTCTCATGAGAGTATTAGTAGACTGTAGGTAGATAGAATTTAAAGTACAGCAGAAAATGATGTTCTTCCTCAGTGTTTCTGTCTTGTTTTCCCAACATCAAGATACATTTACATCTGATGTGAGAAATTTCTAAAACATAAACAAATATCTGCTTATTTTCCCCTGAATTAACTTTATTTTTTTGACCCCACTGGCAGATATTGTTCTTGTTTAGGCATAACTAATTTTGATAAATTAACAAGACTTAATATCTTCGTTGGATGTTCGTCTTACATATTTAAGTGTTACAAATCACTTCAGAACGTTCAAAAGTAACATTCCAATAATGTTTGCAAAATGGAACGTTCCCTGAACGTTCACACAACCAAGAAAAAAACGGAATGTTCAGAAACATTCCGAAATAACATTAGCAAAACATTCTCAGAATACACTTCTGTCTGTTTTTGATTGCGCTGATAAAAAGGCCTATACTGTATTATATATTGATTTATATATTTAGGAAATAAAGCCTGCATTGATCTATTTTCAGGTGATTTGTGATATAATTCAGAGCCAGTGGTTCAGGCCATATATTATATATATATATATATATATATACAGTGGGTACGGAAAGTATTCAGACCCCCTTAAATTTTTCACTCTTTGTTATATTGCAGCCATTTGCTAAAATCATTTAAGTTCATTTTTTTTCCTCATTAATGTACACACAGCACCCCATATTGACAGAAAAACACAGAATTGTTGACATTTTTGCAGATTTATTAAAAAGAAAAACTGAAATATCACATGGTCCTAAGTATTCAGACCCTTTGCTGTGACACTCATATATTTAACTCAGGCTGTCCATTTCTTCTGATCATCCTTGAGATGGTTCTACACCTTCATTTGAGTCCAGCTGTGTTTTGATTATACTGATTGGACTTGATTAGGAAAGCCACACACCTGTCTATATAAGACCTTACAGCTCACAGTGCATGTCAGAGCAAATGAGAATCATGAGGTCAAAGGAACTGCCTGAAGAGCTCAGAGACAGAATTGTGGCAAGGCACAGATCTGGCCAAGGTTACAAAAAAATTTCTGCTGCACTTAAGAGCACAGTGGCCTCCATAATCCTTAAATGGAAGACGTTTGGGACGACCAGAACCCTTCCTAGAGCTGGCCGTCCTGCCAAACTGAGCTATCGGGGGAGAAGAGCCTTGGTGAGAGAGGTAAAGAAGAACCCAAAGATCACTGTGGCTGAGCTCCAGAGATGCAGACGGAGATGGGAGAAAGTTGTAGAAAGTCAACCATCACTGCAGCCCTCCACCAGTCGGGGCTTTATGGCAGAGTGGCCCGACGGAAGCCTCTCCTCAGTGCAAGACAAGTGAAGGACAAGACACCATCTTGGAGTCCTTCAGGTGTTTTTTAGCAAACTCCATGCGGGCTTTCATGTGTCTTGCACTGAGGAGAGGCTTTCGTCAGGCCACTCTGCCATAAAGCCTCGACTGGTGATGGTTGACTTTCTACAACTTTCTCCCATCTCCCGACTGCATCTCTGGAGCTCAGCCACAGTGATCTTTGGGTTCTTCTTTACCTCTCTCATCAAGGCTCTTCTCCCCCGATAGCTCAGTTTGGCCGGACGGCCAGCTCTAGGAAGGGTTCTGGTCGTCCCAAACGTCTTCCATTTAAGGATTATGGAGGCCACTGTGCTCTTAGGAACCTTAAGTGCAGCAGAAATTTTTTTGTAACCTTGGCCAGATCTGTGCCTTGCCACAATTCTGTCTCTGAGCTCTTCAGGCAGTTCCTTTGACCTCATGATTCTCATTTGCTCTGACATGCACTGTGAGCTGTAAGGTCTTATATAGACAGGTGTGTGGCTTTCCTATTCAAGTCCAATCAGTATAATCAAACACAGCTGGACTCAAATGAAGGTGTTGAACCATCTCAAGGATGATCAGAAGAAATGGACAGCACCTGAGTTAAATATATGAGTGTCACAGCAAAGGGTCTGAATACTTAGGACCATGTGATATTTCAGTTTTTCTTTTTTAATAAATCTGCAAAAATGTCAACAATTCTGTGTTTTTCTGTCAATATGGGGTGCTGTGTGTACATTAATGAGGAAAAAAATGAACTTAAATGATTTTAGCAAATGGCTGCAATATAACAAAGAGTGAAAAATTTAAGGAGGTCTGAATACTTTCCGTACCCACTGTATATATATATATATATATATATATTAAAAAGTCTATATTGTGCTCTAGTATCACTTTACACATGATAGATGGAGTTTATTTCACTCAGATTATTACTTGTCATGCAGAAGAGCCTGAGAGACTCGATGATCATAATATGTGAAATATAGAGGTCATTATACAGAATATCTGAGCAGTTATTATCAGAGGAACATCATTAATATCCTTATTTTTAAAAAAAACATCACAGCTTGATTATTCTGAAAACATGTGTGCAGTTTCTATGAAATGCTAAATAAAGTGTCAATTGTTGTTTTAAAATGATTTTTAAGCCTATTTGCACATCAACAGATGCATCTGAACTAACACAGAATATTCTTCTGTTCCAATAATAATAATAATTCGTTACATTTATATAGCGCTTTACACATGGGAATCTGAGTTGGAGTCTGTGATTTAAGAGTGTTTTAAGTCTGGAGAGAGTTAAACACAAAAATTCACACAAAATTCATGACACGCCTATAAAAACATTTATAGGGCCACAAATGAACTTCTAAAGAATTTACAGAGAATTTAATAGATAAAGTCGCAGAGGGAGAGAACAAACTCATCTGCACACGATCAGTCTGTGTTCTTTTACAATTAAATTAGTTTTATTGTGATAAACAATATACAAGATTTCTGTTTTCCAGTAAACAATTAACTGCATGTGTTATTAATTCCTCTGACTGTATTAAAGTTGAGTTTGTGCTTAAAACAAGAATAAATATCTGCCAATGGTGTCAGAAAAATCAACTTCATTCAAAGTGGAAACAAGATGATTTTTCTGACCTTATGGCAGATATTTATTCTTGTTTTATGCTCAAACTTACTTCATTTTGATGCATTTTTCACTGATATCTTCAGTCATTTTGCTTCTCCAGTAAATGCATCTTGATTTAAGAATATTTAGGAAACAATAATGAGGAAGAACATCACAGTTTGACTGTATGTGTCACTAACATGCCAAAGAAAAGCAGAAAACTATCCTTAACAAGCCATCCTCGTTGTGCAAGTTCAGTGAGTTAATGGGAAATGTAGGATGGATATGAAACAAATTGGACCACAAGCTCTTTAACGAGCGTGTTTATGAGCTCAAACGAGTGAGAAACATTTGAAATCACGGATGAATACAGATGAACAGATGCTGACAGCAGCTTTACATGTTCATCTGAAGACTTTAGGCTTCCTGTGTGATCTCACATCTACAAAACAAGCACTTCTAAATCCACATATTACCTATATATATATATATATATATATTGCTGTATATCCTCAGTGATCTGCAGGGGGCGCTACATCATCTTCACAGTCAGTCGGTTTAGCTGCACTGTGTGTGTGAACAAACTTTTGGTGGATTGTGGGTAACACCAATCATGTGTGTGTGTGTGTGTGTGTGTGTGTGTGTGTGTGCTACAACAAAACAGGAAGTCAAACCGGTGATGTGATATTATGATATGACCATAATCATATGTTAATGTTTATTTATGATCAGTTATTACAGAACTCTGTCACATATTAAGTCTGTTTGAATAAAGATTGACTGATAATCAAAAAAGATTATAAATATAAGGTTATATATAACTGAACGTCTGAGTTAATCACCCATTGCCAGGTCCAGGATCTGGTTCTGGATGAAAGAGGAAAAACACTGTCAGATACTCAATGCACTTCATAAAACATCTCCACATAATGAGATTATTTATTAATTTATCCATTCATCCTTCCTTATTTATTCTACTGATTAAACAAGCAGTGGGAAAACCTGGTAAAATGAAAACCAGAGGAAATATTCAACACAGTTCCCATGCTGTGAATAAAAACCGCTCTCACTCTCGACTTCTGACTGTTTTAAATCCATCATGTTTGTCAGAAACAGCTCGTCACTAACTGCACTTGCACTAATGATGATTAACAAACAGCACAAACGATCTAAAAAAGGAACTAAAGGGAATGAGGCACATTCTCATGATCTTAATATTATATGAGGAACATCTCTTCATAAATTTCCCCACAAACAAAACATCTCAGACACACGCAGGTCACAAAAACACCTGAATTCACTCATGTTCTGTTGATAATGTGACTTACAGTAAATGACTCCTCATGTCCATTACAGCGGATGATGTTTGTCTGTAATGTCCATCCATTACGCCTCACATCCATCACTGTACTGCCTCTGAATGATAAAACTCACAATAAACATAGATGTGCTTTGAGCATTCATAATCCTGCTGCATATTGTGTGTCATTCAAACATTTAGTCACTTTATTTGAAAAGAAACGTATATTTTTATTCATCAAAGACACATTAAACTGATCAAAAGTGACATTTATAATGTTACAAAAGATTCTATTAAAACAAACCTGTTCTTTTGAACTTTCTATTAATCAAAGAATCCTGAATAATAAATGTATCACAGTTTCCACAAAAATATGAGCAAATCATCATATCAGAATGATTTCTGAAGGATCATGTGACACTGAAGACTGGAGTAATGATGCTGAAATTCAGCTTTGATCACAGGAATTAATTATATTTTACTATATATTCACATAGAAAATAGCTATTTTAATTGTAAAAATATTCACATTTTACTGTATTTTAATCACATAAATTCAGCTTTGATCACAGGAATAATTATTTACTATATATTCACATAGAAAACAGCTTTTACTGTATTTTCAATCAATAAATTCAGCTTTGATCACAGGAATAAATTACATTTTACTATATATTCACATAGAAAACAGCTGTTTTACATTACAATAAATATTTCTTTTTACTGTATTTTGATCAAATAAATTCAGCTTTGATCAGGAATAAATTACATTTTACTATAATTCACATAGAAAACAGCTTTTTACATTACAATTATATTTCACATTTTTACTGTTTTTGATCAATAAATTCAGCTTTGATCACAGGTTTACTATATATTCACATAGAAAACAGCTGTTTTACATTACAATAATTATTTTTTTTTTACTGTATTTTGATCAAATAAATTCAGCTTTGATCACAGGAATAAATTACATTTTACTATATATTCACATAGAAAACAGCTGTTTTACATTACATAATTATTTTCACATTTTTACTGTATTTTGATCAAATAAATTCAGCTTTGATCACAGGATAAATTACATTTTACTATATATTCACATAGAAAACAGCTGACATTTTTTACTGTATTTTTAATCACATAAATTCAGCTTTGATCACAGGAATAAAGTTTACTATATATTCACATAGAAAACAGCTGTTTTAAATTGTAATAATATTTTGTGATTTTTACTGTATTTTCAATCAAATAAATTCAGCTTTGATCACAGGACTAAATTACATTTTACTATATATGCACATAGAAAACAGCTATTTTACATTACAATAATTATATTTCACATTTTTTACTGTATTTTTGATCAAATAAATTCAGCTTTGATCACAGGAATAAATTATATTTTACTATTTATTCACATAGAAAACAGCTATTTTAATTTGTAATAATGTATTGTATTTTTCAACAAATAAATGCAGTCTTGCTGAGCAGAAGAGACCTTTAAAAACATTAAATAATCTTACCGACCACAAACTTGTATGTATGTGCATGTTAAAATGTTAAAATGACATATTTTAAAAGGTTCAAACACTAAACATATTGTTTTGATCTAAATATGGGTTCTGTTTAGTGGGGGGAATATTTTGCTTACAACATTCAAGCTTTAGGGTGGAAATAAAAATGAGGAGTAATGTGATCCAGAAGGAAAACTCCATCAGAAACCTCAGAGAAAAACACTGGTGAATTTCTAAATCATCTAAATGTCTGTATGTGGCCATAAATGTGTATTTAAACTAACCACTAACTCACAGACAGACGACTGGTACTATAACAAAAGAGTACTAAAAAGTACCATGGCATTCTTTAGAGTACCACATACTGTAAATGGCATGGCTCATGAATATGGTGATCATATTTACAGTATATATATATATATATATATATATATATATATATATATATATATATATAAATCACAATACCAGATCTGATAGCATCACATGTTTTTGACCAGGTGATGTCATTAGTTATGTTTCCATCCAAAGTTGTGAACAAATTGGAATATTGCATAAAACATCTGCAAATAAAGCATTGTTTCAATCCCATGTGTTCAAGAGAGCAAAATTGTCACTTCCTGGGAAATTAGTGCAAAATATCAGTAATAAAAATGTAAGTTGCTTCAATCAGGCTCTTTTTTCTTCCATCATAAATGAGTTCATCTCAGAGCATCAGATGAAACACAATAAACGCTGTCATGGTTAGTCCAGTTATCCAAGTCACATGAGGGATTTATTTGGTAAATGCATTAGTTTATGCGCATGTTTACAAAATTTTCCGCCTCAGTGGAGTGCATACGTTCCTTATCCACACTTTTAGAATTGATGTGCATCTTGACATTTCCATCCGAGTTTTTTATGCAAGAACCCAAAATTCACCTATAAATAGATGGATGGAGAAAACAGCCTTCCCTTTATTCTGACCGTGAGATGCGGCGCTTGTCAGAACGTGACCTCTTGACCTGGAAGGATGAGACACGAGCACAGCAGCGCCGATCTCTAGAGAGGATGAATGATCAATACTGATGAGAATGTGACCTTTCACTGGAATAAATGCATGAGATCATATGAAAATAAATAAACAGACAAAGACTCTCTTATATTCATATTTTTATAAATATCAGAACATTTAACAAGCAGCCGATTCTTTTGTAGGCAAACGACTGAATCTCATGAAATTAGTGTATTTATTTACTTTTACACATTTCTTTTAAATGTCACAGAGATGCATAAATTGCACATGAATCAGAATGAATCACACATTTGAAAGCTGACTGTTGATTCTTTCACAGAAAACAAGCTTGTCAGCAATCATGATTGACAACACTATCACCAGACAGTTCTTCACAGCAAAATCTCCAGAGTTAAATCAACTCTGCTCAGAGTGCATATGGTCCCTCTCTAAATAGTGTTAAAATAACACTGAAGCAGAGTTAAATGAGATAATTAAGCAATTAATAAGGCTGTGACTTGTAGTTCTTGTTTTTTCTTATTTCTTCTGTGATTCTGCTTGTTAACAGCAGGTGTTCATCACTAATGCGCAATCATTACTTTATTAATTGCTTAATTATCTCATTAAATTTAACTCTGCTTCAGTGTTATTTTAACACTATTTAGAGAGGGACCATATATACTCTGAGCAGAGTTGATTTAACTCTGGGGATTTTGCTGTGTTATTCTGTTCAAACAGATCAAAACACAAGCTTTGTGCAGTTAGCTAATATGTTCTTAAATGAAACCTGTAACAAATATCTGTGCACGGTCCATAACGCTGAAACACAGACATGCTTTTTAACAAACAGATGCCATTTTTATCAGCAAGGTGCATCGTGCAACTTTTCCACCTAAATAAATGGACAGTACTTGCAATGAATTTGTTTAAAATAATTATTTGATAATAATGCTCATATAAAATCAAGTTATCAGAAAATTTCAGCTAGTGCTGGACGGTATACTGGTTCATCAGTTTCGAGTAGCCTATGATATATATATTTTTTCAAATATCGCCATACGGTGTGTAAACAAGTGCTGCGTCTAATAAATGTTCACGAAGAGCTATATGCATATGGACCTCTATTATAACTGTATAACACGACAATAAATAATCCACACAACTAACTCAAATACCATGTATGATTTCTCCAGTGCGACACGCGAACCACAGAATCCAGTCAGAAATGAAGTTTACTGCATAAAGCGGAATGTCACATTTTTGGATGAATAAATCAAAAGTTGAGCTCTACAATAGATCAAATCTTAATATGGACTAGTGTCTGTAAATATTAAAGCTCAAAAATACTGCTATTGAAATCTGAAGTCTGTATTTTCTGCGTCTCTGTATGAATGAGCGGCGCAGGTTCATCTACACGCATACTGAAGCTCGCTGCGTTTTCAGTATGGAAGGCCAAAAGGTTCAAAAACACGTGAATTTTAATATGCGTATTTCACAAGTTAAATACGTGACGTTTACAGTTAACAATGTGCTGATTTTTCACGCGCAAACAACATGTATTGTTAAATGCGTATTTTACGTGTTGTTAACGTGTTAAAATTCCATATTTCAGCGTCTGTCGACTCACTGTATGAGGACATGAACTTCATCTCCAGAGCTGCTCTGAGAGTCACTTCACGAGCATTTCATTCCATAAAACTATTGTCACATCTTAAACACAGGTCTTCACGACAACCCGTCAAAATAAAAGTTTGATTTTGTTGAAGTTATAACCAAAATATATTACCATTGCACAGTAGTGTAGTTCTTCAAATAGTACAAGTAGTGCTAATATAATGTATATAATATCACAACAGTTCTCTTACATTTTAATTTAAACAGGAAACTTGCCAAAAGGAAATGAATGAATTTTCATTTGATTACATTTTAAAATGTTAAAGGGGTCCTTGATTATGATTTCCCTTTTTTAACTTTAGTTAGTGTGTAATGTTGCTGTTTGAACATAAACAACATCTGCAAAGTTACGACACTCAAAGTTCAATGCAAAGAGAGATATTTTGTTTTACAGAAATCACTTTTTAAGAACTACAACAAACGGTTGGTAGGAACTACAATGAGCTTCTTCCTGGGTTTGTGACATCACAAACACTAAAATTTACATAAGCCCCGCCCCCGAGAACACTCAACAAAGGGGGCGTGGCCATGTTGGGCTGCTTTAGAGAAGAGGAAGAGTTGTTGTAGTAGAGTGTTGTTGACATGCCGTCATTTTACGCCGGACTGCTTCACAAACGAGGGTCAATTCAACACAAAAGATGAACATGACGGCACATGCTAGTGGATGAGTTGAATCAACTCCACAGCAACTACATCAATTTATCCACTAACCATTCAGAAACGTCTAAAAGTTGTAACTTCTTCCTGAGCTCTCCATCAGTGTCGACTCCGGTTTGAACAATGTAAGGATGAACACTTTCGTCATTTTGGCTGCGTGAGATTCTCCAGCTTTGTTGTTGTTGAGCTGTTAAAGCTCCGCCCTCTTCTGGAAAGGGGGCGGGAGCAGCAGCTCATTTGCATTTAAAGGGACATACACAAAAACGGCGTGTTTTTGCTCACACCCAAATAGAGGCAAATTTGACAATAAATGATCTGTGGGGGATTTTGAGCTGAAACTTCACAGACACATTCTGGAGACACCAGAGACTTATATTACATCTTGTAAAGGAGCATTATAGGTCCTTTACCTCCATTTTTGAAAGTAAATTTGTATTTGACATTATGTTTTTTATATTCCATGCATTACTGACAGAATACTGTGATATACCATAAAACCACCAGAAAAATACCGTGATACAGATTTTTGGTCATACCGCCCAGCACTACTATCAGTTGAAAAAATGTGAAACAAAAACAAAAGTTACATAGTGCACCTTTAAAATTATTTTGTTCTTTTCATTACATAATGCAAACCCATCCTTCTCCAACACTGATGTAATTGAGCTCAGTTTAAAGCATGCTCTTTGGCTTCAGCTCAAATGTTCATCATCAACATCTCAACAGAACATTTTGGTCCCACACAACGTTACCAAAAATGTACCATCACAGTATTGTTTGTAAAAACAGTAAGCTCTGAATTTCACCATAAATACCTAAAATATCCGTTTCATCATTCTTTCATTTATTTCAGTCTGCACATTAAAATCTTGATCCAATGCAAAAAGACAAATATTCAGAAAGTGACAGACACATTCCGACTGCATATTAAGGCCGTTCTGCATGCATGCACTTGCATTAAATTACAGTCTGTGACTTCCGTTTCCACTTCAGTGAGCATTTGGGGGTTTAAAAATAGCTAAATTTGCAAACCAAGTGGATCTCGACATTCATCTTTCTTTCTAACCACCATTGCTATTACTTTAACTGATATGCATTGCACTTTTTATCAGATTTTTAATTTGGCCACATCCAATCATATTGCATCTTATTTTCTTAGATGTGACTTGCGATTTTGCATGCGCTCTGAATCTCACACTTCAACACAGATATCTACAGCATGAAGGGATCGACAGGTGAAACAAACACTAAATCAATGAAATAGTTTGGTTTAACTGGGATTACAAGAATCCTGGTCATCTTTCAAACCACCACCGTCATTTGATGTGTCATACCGCGGTATAAAGACATTGAAACAAACACAAAAACTACAAGCAGCACAATGACACTAATACCACAAAATCATCAAAGTTTTAGTTTACAGGAACAAGACTGACCAGTTCACTAGTGCAAAATCAGCTGATGTTTTAACTAACTAATCATATTTGCAAACATATTCAGCAGAAAACTTTCCTCAAGTCTCCTCAAACCAGGTTCCACAGTTAGTGGCCTCCATTGTGAAATGAGAAATGTAACGGAGCGATCTGATTGGTTACGGGGCATGTCGATCAAGCGTTGCTGGCCTATGAGGGTGTCTGGTTGGAGTTCATGCCAGTACGCCGTCTCCACCTGCGCCCTGCTGCACATCTCATTCCAGTGCTGGTTTCCCGCCTCGGAGCCTTCGTAGCCAATCAGAACACGACCCAGAATGCAACTTTTCGTGTACAGCCTTCCCTGTCAATCCATAACAGAGCCATGTCATTATTGTGAAATTGAGACACATCATGTGATGTCACATATTGAACATTTGAAAGTGAATATTCTCACCTGCATGACGATGAGCTCCAGGAGCAGCGGCAGTCGGCTGATGTCACCGGCCGGCAGGTCGAACAGGAAGGGTGCGTTCCAAACTGCATTCGCTCCACTGGCGCCCTTCGTCTCTTTAGTGCTGATGACTTTGCCGTCCTGACGCAGGTTGATCACAACATAGTGATCTACACAAACAAATACAGTCACTGAATTCAGCATGAGCGTCTCACTTCATGTCAATATGAGCAACTTTACATGCTTTTGAAATTTAATTTATCAGATGCTTTTATCCAAAATGACTATCTGTCCGTCTGTCCATCCGTCTATCTGTCCATCTATCATCATCTATCCATCTGTCCATCCGTCTATCTGTCTGTCCATTTTTCTGTCCGTCTGTCTATCCATCAATCCGTCTGTCTATCTGTCCGTCCGTCCGTCCATCTATCCATCCGTCCATCTGTCTATCTGTCTGTCCGTCTATCCATCCATCCATCCATCCGTCTATCTGTCCATCCATCTATCCGTCCATCCATCCATCTATCCATCCGTCAATCCGTTCGTCTATCATCATCTATCCGTCTGTCCATCCGTCTATCTGTCTGTCCATCTGTCTATCTGTCCGTCCATCTATCATCCATCCATCCGTCTATCTGTCCATCCATCTATCCGTCCATCCATCCATCCATCCATCTGTCTATCTGTCTGTCCGTCTATCCATCCATCCATCCGTCTATCTGTCCATCCATCCGTCCATCTATCATCCATCTATCCGTCTATCCATCGTCAATCCATCCGTCTATCTATCATCATCTATCCGTCCATCCATCCGTCTATCTGTCCATCTATTATCTATCTATCATCCTATACTATATCTGTCTGTCTGTTCGTCTATCCTTCCATCTGTCTGTCCGTCCGTACATCTGTCCATCCATCTATCCGTCTGTTCGTACGTCTGTCCATCCATCCATCTGTCCGTCCATCTATCTGTCTGTCCATCCAACTATCTGTTTGTCCGTCTATCTGTCCATCTATTCGTTGTCTATCGATCCATCCCTCCGACTATCCATCTGTCTATCTGTCCATCCATCTATCTCTCCGTCTATCCATCCATCCGTCCGTCCATCCATCTGTCTTTCCGTCTATCTATCCATCTTTTCCTCTATTGTCCGTCTGTCCGTCCGTCCAACTATCAGTCCGTCCATCTGTCCGTCTATCATCTATCTATCGTACTATACTATATCCGTTTATCGTCTGTCCGTCTGTCTATCTGTCCATCTGTATCATCGTCCATCCATCTGTCTATCGTCCATCGTCTCTATCCATCCCTGTCTATCTCCATCCATCTCTCATCTATCTGTCCATCTATCTCTCCGTCTATCCATCCATCTGTCTGTCCATCTATCCATCTGTTCCTCTATCCGTCCGTCTGTCTGTCCGTCCAACTATCTGTTTGTCCGTCTATCTGTCCGTCTATCCATCTGTCTATCTGTCCATCCATCTATCTCTCCGTCTATCCATCCATCCGTCCATCCATCTGTCTGTCCGTCTATCTATCCATCTGTGCCTCTATCCGTCCGTCCAACTATCAGTCCGTCTGTCATCTATCTATTGTCCTATACTATATCCGTTTATCTGTCCGTCTATCTCATCCGCCCATACGTCCGTCTATCCTGTCTATCTGTCTGTCCATCCACCCGTCCATCCGTCCCTATCTGTTCCTCCATCTGTCTCCATCCGTCTGTCCATCCATCCATCCGTCTATCTGTCCATCTATCAATCGTCCGTCCATCCATCTGTCTATCTATCTGTCTGTACGTCCATCCATCCATCACACTTGGTCTGAATATGAATCATTTTAAATGTATACAGAACATTTACACATTCATTTATCAGACGCTTTTATCTAAAGTCACTTACAAAAGAGAAAATGCAAGAAACATTTTAATAAAAGACAGACAGACCTGGAGTCCCAGGCATCCCGGGTGAGTTTGGGCAGGTTCTCAGCTTTCCGCACCATCACCTTCATGCGATGCGCCAGCGTCTGATACTGCAGCAGAATCAGGATCTGTCCCAGAAATCGCACAGGACACACAGAAGCCCTGATGTCCCCCACTCCATCATGAGAACTCTGACTCTGAAAGCACAAAAACTTGATTTAAAAGAGCTGGTAAGAAAATAAAAGACGTATTTTAGATGTATGATGTGAGAGGTGTTTGTGTGGATCCCAGACACGGATCTTTCCAGATCATGTTTTAACTGAATGTGTCTGTATGTCAATTTCCAGAGCTTTCCTCAAATAACATCTCCTCGTAATCGTATTAGACTCTCAGAGGAAGTACAAACTCACTGTCACACTGCATCTGAACATTAGCATTCAAACACACAGAAGTGTCTTCAGTGTGACTCTGAGCCCACGCTGAATCACTCCGAGCAAGGAGATATTCAGTTCAGTTCAGTACCCTTTATTGTCCCCGAGGGGAAGTTTGTCTTGGACTCAAGCTGCACGAATACACACTGACCAATCATCTCAATCCTTCAGTAACACAGTGTCTCACACTCACTGACCCCAAAATATAACACACAATTAACATCGACAACAACATACCCAAAATCATTCATCCATCTGCTTATACACCTGAAACTACACATCTCTCTACAAACTTCCCAAGATTTCTATCTATGCAAGACTTATGGCTTTAAACTAAGTTTTTTTGTCAAGCTAACATTCAGTTTTTCCTCTCTCTCTCTCTCTTTTCCTCCTCTGCTGCATTACTGATCTCCACTCGTGCTCCTCTCTCTCTGCAGCTCTCTGGCTCCAGGCCAGGCTAACGCAGCACTTGTTGGCACGCTGGTCACGCAGGCGTACGATCTCACTGCAACAGTGTGCTGTAGAGTTTCTGTGCTGATGACAGCTGCTTTCTACACTAGCAACGGCACGGGTTCAACTCCCAGGAAATGCCTGATCTGATCACATGCACACCTAGCAATGTAAATCACTTCGAATAAAAGCATCTGCCAAATAAAAATATATATCATGTACTGCTCTATACTTACATCATCATATTACCCATCATCCATCTATCTATCTGAATATCTATCTGAATATCTATCTATCTATCTGTCTGAAGATCTATCTAAATATCTATCCGAATATCTATCCATCTCTCTGAATATCTATCTGAATATCTATCTATCTATCCAATATCTATCTATCTGAATATCTATCTATCTATCTGAATATCTATCTAAATGTCTATCTGAATATCTATCTGTCTGAAGATCTATCTAAATATCTATCCATCTCTCGGAATATCTATCTGAATATCTATCTATCCAAATATCTACTATATGAATATCTGAATATCTATCTATCCAATATCTATCTATCTAAATGTCTCTCCTAATATATCTTTGAATATATCTAAATATCTATCCGATATCTATCCATCTCTGAATATCTATCCGAATATCTATCTGAATATCTATCTGTCTGAAATATCTATCAATATGAATATCTATCCATCTCTCTGAATATCTATCTACAATATATCCATCTATATGAATATCTATCTATCTATCTATCTATCTATCTATCTATCTATCTATCTATATATCTATCTATCTATCTATTATCTTAGCTATCTATCTATCTATCCTATCTATCTATATCTATATCTATCTGAATATCTATCTATCTGAATATCTATCTATCTATCTGAATATCTATCTAAATATCTAAATATCTATCTATCATCTAATCTATCTATCTATCTGGAATCTATAGATCTATCTATCTATCTGAAAATCTATCAGAATCTTTGATCTATCCAAAATAAATATCTACCTGAATAAATATCCATCTATCTGAATATCTATCCATCTGAATATCTATCCATCTATCTGATATCTATTGAATATCTATCTATCTATCTATCTATCTGAATATCTAAATCTATCTGAATACTCTACATCTATATCTGAATATCTATCCGTCTGAATATCTGAATAAATATCTATCTATCTGAATATCGATCCATCAAATATCTATCTATCTATTCGAATATCTATCCATCCAAATATCTATCTATCTGAATAAATATCTATCATCTGAAATCTATCAGAATATCTTTCAGATATCTATCCATCCAATATCTATCTATCTATCGCATATCTATCTGTCTGAATATATCTATCTACCTGAATAATATCCATCTATTGAATATATCCCTGAATCTATCCCTCTATCTGAATATCTATCTATCTATCTGAATATCATCTATCTATCTATCTATGTGAATATCTATCAATCTATCTGAATATCTATCTGAATATTTATCTATCCGAATATCTATCTGAATATCTAACTATCTATCCAAATATCTAACCATCTATCCAAATATCTATCTAAATATCTAACCATCTATCCAAATATCTATTCAAATATCTATCCGAATATCTATCCGAATATCTATCCAAATATCTATCCAAATATCTATCTGAATATCTATCTGTCTTTCTATCTGAATATCCATCCATCCATCCATCCAGTCAAATATCAATTTTGGTTCTACTTCACCACTGAAGTTGCGTATGTTTGTCTGACTAATGGAATATGGAGAGAGTGTTTAGAAACCTGTTTCAATATGTCTGTCACTCTATCACACTGCTCCTCTAATACCTTCCTCAGCCTCCTCCTCACAGGGTTGAGCTGACAATTGAAGGTGACGGTGGAGTCAGGTTCCCAGTGGATTTCTGCACATGCCATTTCCAGTTCACCCACAGCCAGTCTCCCTCAGACCTGAGAAATCCCTGCTGGACACGGTCAGTCTGAGGGTGCAGGTCTGAAGCTCCTCTGCCGATCTCACCTGCAGCTGGAACACCTGCGCAGGAGCGTCTGGACTGAGGCTGCGTCTGCGCGTCCGGCCGTCCTGAAGCGGCGTGGGGCAGAGCGGAGGCAGACACGCCCTGACTGTGGCTCCACTCAGTTTCCTTGAACCCCGATAGAGACCCAGAACGGTGACAGTGAGTTTTCCCTTCGACGGTGAGAAAAGTAAAGTGAAGTGAAGGGATGGTGTGGGTTTGTGAGAGTTGGAGCCGTAATGTTGGTTGTTATCGGCTTTAAGCCTGCTGCTTTCCGTATACGAGATGTTACCATTCTTGCGCTTTTGCGACTTTAGGCTGAGTTTAGGAATGTTTGGGAGCGAGGAACGAACATGAACGGCAGGTTTAGTGGGTTTCGATGAAACGACGGGTGAACTGAGCCGCCGTAGAGTGAAATGAGACTTCGGAGGTCCCGAAAGAGATGTGAAGAAAAGATCGTCCTCTGACGGTGTTGAGCTGCTGTTAAATGAGGGATAGTCCAGGACGTCTCCATCCAGCTCCTCATACTGCTGTTTGATTGGCAGGGTGTTGATGGAAGGGGAGGGGCTAAGAGTCACCGTCACATGATCTGCAGGTAGAGGAGGTAAGGATAGCCCCACCTCCTTGTCATCCGTGGGATGGGACTTCCGATGCCAGCAACAGATTATGCAGCCAATCACCAGGCAGAAACAGAGAACGGCTAAGCCAACAGCCAATAAGATCTGGAGATGCGCTATTAAAACACACATAATCAATATAAAGTTAATCATTATTGAAGCCTCAGCTGAAAAGAAATGGCAAGTAACACAATGAAATAAATGTGAAATTTTGAAGTAGAAAAACTGATATTTGTGGCTTTTTTTGTCCCAGTCATCTGAATGGTAAATTACCTGAATTCACCTTATTTTCTTGTAAAACGTACTTCAACAATCTTTGAAAAATCATATCTTTACAATGAGGGCTGAGTGGTGTCAGTCCATCCATCCATCCATCCATCCATCCATCCGAATATCTGTCTATCCATATGAACATCCATCCATCCATCCATCCATCTGAATTTCTGTCTATCCATCCATCTATCTGAATATATATCCATCGGTCTATCCATCCAAATATCTGTCTATCCATCTGTCTATCCATCCATCCGAATATCTGTCTATCCATCTGAATATCTATCCTTCCATCTATCTATCTATCTATCTACCTATCCATCCATCCGAATATCCATCCATCCATCCGAATTTCTGTCTATCCATCCATCTGAATATCTATCCATTGGTCTATCCATCCGAATATCTGTCTATCCATCCAAATATCTGTCTACCCATCTGAATATCCATCCATCCATCCATCCGAATATCAGTCTATCCATCGAAATATCTGTCCATCCATCCATCCGAATATCTGTCTATCCATCTGAATATCTATCTATCCATCCATCCATCCATCCATCCATCCATCCATATTTCTGTCTATCCATCCATCTATCTATCTGAATATATATCCATTGGTCTATCCATCCGAATATCTGTCTATCCATCCAAATATCTGTCTACCCCTGATATCCATCCATCCATCCATCCATCCGAATATTATTCTATCCATCCAAATATCTGTCCATCCATCCATCCATCCATCCATCCATCTATCCGAATATCTGTCTATCCATCTGAATATCTATCCTTCCATCCAAATATTTGTCTCTGTCTATGTATGTATCTATCTATCTAAATATCAAAATATCTGTCTATCCATCCATCTATCTGAATATCTATCCGAATATCTGTCTATCCATCCAAATATTTGTCTACCCATCTGAATATCCATCCATCCATCCATCCGAATATCATTCTATCCATCCAAATATCTGTCCATCCATCCATCCATCCATCAATCCGAATATCTGTCTATCCATCTGAATATCCATCCATCCATCCATCCATCCGTCCATCCAAATATATGTCTATCCATCTGTCTATCTGAATATATATCCCCTGAATATCTGTCCATCATCCATCCATCCATCCCATATCCATCCGAATATCTATCTGAATATCCATCCATCCATCATCCATCCAAATCGATCATCCCCATCTGTCCATCCTCCATCCATCCATCCAAATATCTGTCTATCTATCATCCATCCATCCGAATATCTATCCATCTGAATATCCATCCATCCATCCATCCATCCATCCATCCGAATATCTGTCCATCCATCCATCCAAATATCTGTCCATCCATTCGAATATCTATCTATCCATCCTATCTGAATATCTATCCATCCATCCATTCATCCATCCAAATATCTGTCTATCTATCATCCATCCATCCGAATATCTATACATCTGAATATGTCTATCCATCCATCCATCCATCCATCCATCCCGAATATCTGTCCATCCATATCGTCTATCTATCATCCATCCATCCGAATATCTATACATCTGAATATGTCTATCCATCCATCCATCCATCCATCCATCCATCCATCCAAATATCTGTCCATCCATTCGTATCTATCTATCCATCATATCTATCCATCTGAATATCTATCCATCCATCCATCCATCCAATATCTGTCTATCTATCATCCATCCATCTGAATATCTATACCATCCATCCGAATATTTGTCCATCCATCCATCCATCCATCCATCCATCCATCCATCCATCCATCCCATCCATCCATCCATCCATCCATCCATCCATCCATCCAAATATCTGTCCATCCATTCGAATATCTATCTATCCATCCATCTGAATATCTATCCATCCATCCATAAAGTTAATCATTATTGAAGCCTCAGCTGAAAAGAAATAGCAAGTAACATAGTGAAATAAATGTGAAATTTTGAAGTAGAAAAACTGATATTTGGGGCATTTTTGTCCCAGTCATCTGAATGGTAAATTACGTGAATTCACCTTATTTTCTTGTAAAACGTACTTCAACAATCTTTGAAAAATCATATCTTTACAGTGAGGGCTGAGTGGTGTCATTGGATATACTGCAGCATGATTTTACAAAAATCATCAGTAATTCCAGTGACTCATGCCATGATTTAAGACTTTGGTCTTGCCAAAGCAATATCACATATTCTGCTGTAGTGCACCAAAGGAACAAGTAGTTATAGCTCACTGTGAAAACTATTAGACTGATGATAACTGAGGCTTTTGTTTACTGCGTTTCCTTTCTGTCAGAACGCAACTCATCATTGGTGATCGCATTAAAGCGCAGAGGAAATGGCTCTGGGTTCTAATCAGTGACACAGGCATCAGTGATCAGAAACAGAGCCGCGCTGATGTCAAACCTCAGACAGTGACCATTCATAACTCAATCTAAAGTCAAATATGATCAATACCAGCTGTGTCTCCTGTGCAACAGTTTGTAGTATATTTAACCTAGTAAAAACTCTCTGTGAAAATAAAAACAATTAAATCATCAAATGAAACTGATTTTAAACATCTTACAGACATTGTAGGGTGCTGCTGTTGCTTTTATATAGTAGTATAAAAACTCATGCATGACATATCTTCCCATTGATTATGAACTAAACAATCATTAAAACATTAAAAGCATCATTCTGATATTTTTCTTACCTTCAAGTTCAACCTGCATCTTCCCAGAGGCTGAGAGCGCTGCTCAAATCTGACTAACTAGTGCAGTCATGCTCTCTATTGAGTGCTCTCACACATTAAACTCAGTGGCTCACGAGTCTCTGCGCGTCCACAGACACCAGCAGACTCTATAAACGAGCCGGTCGTGAGCGCGCGCCAGACACGCGCACCGCAGCGGAGAAAAAAATCAATCCGGTTTACTGCTGATGCGTGATGATGATGATGATGATGATGATGATGCTACGAGACAATTCGACTTAGTGAAGTAATGCATTTAAAGAGTCAAGATTATAAATAGAAGAGACGGATTTATGTTATTTCCACATGATCTATTGGGTAAATCTGAATATATCTCATATATCCCGAATATATGTGGTAGATTTGAGCAGAAACAAAAGTCTAAAATCTGTCTAAAATGGTTTACTGACTTTAACTGGCGTAAGGTGGTCTCCAAATACCCTCTAAAACCGGGACACAAGCTTTTTTTCAGCAGGTTATTTTATCATAAATCTCAGGTTGGGGCAAGTTGTCACAATTTCATTAGGGCAGTTACACTTACATGCAGAGACAAAATACAATATTATCAGTATCTAATTAATGAGAAACTAATTAATGCATAAATACAGCAGGTTCTCATCACAGTGACACACACACACACACACACATTGATTTAAACATTTTTAATTAGCAAATATACTGTTTTTTTTTTTTTTTTTTTGTAAATATATTACATCATTTTTATTTTTAAATGCAAATATGCTATATTTTTAAAATATTTTAAAATGTTAATTTGTAGTAAATATACTATATTTTTATTTTAAAATATTTTATAATTATATATTTTCTTAAATTTTTTTTTTAGTAAATATACTGAATAACTTTTATTTTGAATGCTTTTCATTTTTAATTCTTGAAATGCTTATTTTGAGGAAACACTTTTTTTCACACACACCACACCACACACACACACACACACACACACACACACACACACACACACGCACACATCATATTCCTGCTATATAATTCTCTCAGAAAGTCAGCAAGAAATTGCTGCATTTGCAACTCAGGGTTTACTTCCATAATGTGATTTATTTCTTAGTATGAAACAGGAAATTCAATTAAAAAAAAGATATTTTATCCAACAACAACAACATCAGCCAGTTTTGATTTCATATTGACTCTAAACAGTTTGATCACACTGCACACAACACACAATAATGTCTAAAAGGCACATTTATCAAGATATTTTCCATTAGATATAATCTATTCATTCATTTTCATATTTTCCTCCTCATTTGCATCATGTCAGTCTTTTGTACAATCATTCTAATTAACAAAAGCACTGATCATCATCCAGGAAGTGACATCATTTTTGCATCACTCTAAAGCACCCCTGTTTGATCAAATGACAGAAATCAGTTTGAGAATTTCAGCATGTCTCTTATCTCATAAAGTCGAAGTGTCTGAGTTTAACAAATTGTTGTTTGTGACTGATCAAAACTAATAAACGTGCACTATTATTTCAGAGAGTCAGTCTCTCTCTCTCTGGCATGAAATTGCAAACTCGTTAAATTAATTCTGCAGCTGATGGATGACTCTATTTTAGCTGCTTCAGTGCCGTGACGTGTGAGAGCTTCATCAGCTGCAGTTTGCTTGTTAAAAGGCCTAATTTTTTAACTAATTTGAGCGTGCAAACTTGGGCAGGTGCTCAAACAATTCAAAATCAAAGAAATAAAAAACCCAGAACACTGCTTTATCTGCTCCCATAAATCTATATTGCATGTCTTCATCACACCAAATCTACTGCCAGGAAAGAAAAAGTCAGCATTTAAAGAGCTGCATTTGCAACCCAGTCATACTTCATAATGTGACGTATTTAAAAAATATGATTCATTCAACAAGACAGGAAAATCAGTCACTTTTGATTTCATAATATGAACAGTTGTACATGGATGTAATAATGTATAAAAATTAATCCAGTATTCTGAGGTAAGCCACTTATGTTTCTTTGGGAATTTTAATTTTAACCAATGTCATAATTTGCACCACAAATGTGTGGTAATGAACACCCTAGCAGCCACTCAAAACACCTCAGAAACTGCATAGTGATGTCCTGCAACCACCTAGAATACAAAATTTTATTTAAAAAATGTTTTTAATTTTTTGATTTTAAACATTTTTAATTAGCAAATATACTGTTTTTTCATTTATTTTTACATGCAAATATACAATATTTTTTAATATTTTAAAATGTTAATTTTTATATATATTTTTTTCAAAATATTTTATAATTATATATTTTCTTAAATGTTTTAAATGTTTATTTTTAGTAAATATACTGAATATTTTTTTGAATGCTTTTTATTTTTTTTTAAATATAGTAATTTCTGAAATGCTTTAGTTTATTTCTGAGGAAATACACTATTTTTTTTTTTATTTAAATGCTTTTAAAATGAGCAAATATGCTATATTGAAGTCTTATGGAAGCAGATAAAACAGTGTGCCATTTTTTCCCCTTTTCATTTCTTATTTTTTAAACTAAATCCTTAAACTAAACAAATGTGAGGACATGCAATATAATTTTCATTAGTTAAAACAAAGGATTTTCTCAAAGGATTTGTAAACAGCAGCAAGTCATTTTCAATCCTTGTTCTGGGAAAACTATATATATATATATATATATATATATATATTTTTTTTTTTTTTTTTACAAAAGTTTGGTTAGAAACATGTAAACAGCTCATTTATGTTCTCCCAGTGCTCGTCCTCGAATAAGAGAATTTTGCTACTTTTTTATTTTATTTTTTATTATTATTAATGCTCAGTAACATAAGAACATTGTCAAGGAATTGCATACAAATACACATATACAAAAAACAAACAAACAAACAAACAAACAAAACAACAACAACAAGGGTTATACAAAGAAAAAAATGAAAATCAAAAGAAGACTAGACAAACCCTTGTGAAAAAGAAGTGCACTTAATTGTATTGAAAGTGTACTTTGTGTGTACTTAGTATACTTTTTAAAAAGTGCACTTGCAGATAATACAATATAATTAAAATTAAAGGCCACTTAAGTGTACTTAAATAGAATATACTTTAATGACAATATTTATTATCATGCTTAAGTGCACTTTTTAAAAATGCACTTTGTAATAATGTCAAATTAAGTTGTACTTAGAAAGTACACTTAAATGACAATATTTACTAACACGCTTGAGTGCACTTTTTAAAAATACACTTTGTAATAATGTCTAATTAAGTTTTACTTAAAGTACATTTTAATGACAATATTTATTAATATGCTCGAGTGCACTTTTTAAAAATGCCCTTTGTAATAATGTCAAATTAAGCTGTACTTAGAAAGTACACTTAAATGACAATATTTACTAACACGCTTGAGTGCACTTTTTAAAAATACACTTTGTAATAATGTCTAATTAAGTTTTACTTAAAGAAAGTACATTTTAATGACAATATTTATTAATATGCTCGAGTGCACTTTTTAAAAATGCCCTTTGTAATAATGTCAAATTAAGCTGTACTTAGAAAGTACACTTAAATGACAATATTTACTAACACGCTTGAGTGCACTTTTTAAAAATACACTTTGTAATAATGTCTAATTAAGTTTTACTTAAAGAAAGTACATTTTAATGACAATATTTATTAACACACTTGAGTGCACTTTTTAAAAATGCACTTTGTAATATGACTTATTAAGTTGCACTTAAAAAAGTACACTTTAAAACAATATTTATTAACACGCTTAAGTGCAGTTTTTTAAAATGCACTTTGTAATAATGACTTATTAAGTTGTACTTAAAGAAAGTACACTTAAATGACAATTTATTAACACTTTTAAAAATGCACTTTGTAATAATGACTTATTAAGTTGTACTTAAAGAAAGTACACTTTCATGACAATATTTCTAAACATGCTTAAGAGCACTTTTTAAAAATGCACTTAATTTTACTTAATTATGACTTATAGTGTTTTAAATAAGTAAACTTATTCTGATGTATTGACTTATATATTAAAGCACATGAAAATAATTTATTTTAATTTCAACTTAAGTGTGTTGTCCAAGATGACATTTGTTAATGTATTTTAAATGTGCTTAGTCTTTAATAAATACTGTGTGCATAATACACTTGAAATTTATTTTTCTGAATTTCAAAACACTTGCTTATACAGTGTATAATCCTGTACAACTTATTGTTGAAATTTTTATCACCAGCTCCTGCTCTAAACTCGACTAGTGTCAGTTTTCTACATAATATTTGACATAAAATGTTTTTTTTTTTTTTTTTTTAACGGAGTGCTGTATTTGTGATACTTAATGCAACAGTGCTGTACTTTACATATCTGTATAATACTTATAATATCATTGTTGTTCTAAGTTGATTAAACCTATTTAATTGCAAGCAAAAGTTTAACAGATCTAAAAATTAATTTGAATTCATATTCAGTTAAAATACATTTAATTTTAATCAGACTAACCTATAAAATAATTGAATTTCAGTTAGGTGAATGAGTCAAGTTCTGTAAACTTACAGTCTAACTACAACAATGAATTAGAAAAACTTAAAAACTTGAACAAATTTAATCATGCGCATGCGCCACAATACTACGTCATGACGGCGCATTACTTCACCAGAGTTTGAAAAATGCACCTTCAGCCATCTTTCTGTGATCGCGATGCGTGAGGCAACTTTGCTGATCAAAGAAGAAAACAAAGGAGCGCCTACTGGATGACTACAGATGAGACGTTATGTATTACAAATAAAGAAGCAAGTAAGTATCTTGATATTGATATATGCTCTCTTCATTTTTATTTTTTCACCGGAACATAGCAGTTCTTATGAGTGTAACTTATTTAGTTTAATCGCAATATGGAGGTGAATTAATCATGTTTCCTGTAATTATTATGATTGCATATAATTTCTTATATAATATGAACGTGGTCGCGTGTGTGGGCGTGTTCAAAGAATTTGGCTGCTGAAAATATATTTTAATTGAACTCTGACTTTTTAAATCATTTTAAATGACTTTAAGTTAAATTTGCAGAACTATATTCAAAGATCTGATCTTGTAACATTTAAAGACAATATATATTTAATCGCTATTATAACCACCAGTAAATGTTATAATCTATTTTTCTTTTGCATTTGAAAAAGTTAGTTGTTCAATTACTGTTTGTGTTTGTAATATGTAATATTTTTGTGCTTATCTGTTGTTTTATATATTCATTTTGTAGGATCAGTACAGATTTGTTATTGGAGATACAGTGCAAGCTGTGTGGAATCAAAGACCTGTATTGATGAGGTGATGTTCCATGTTTTTCCATTAATTCAGCCACCCTGATCACACACTACAAGCTAAAACACTGCCATCAACTGTCCTTATGGCTTTTAAATGCTTTGAATCTTTTCTGTTTGCAAGTAATAAATTCTCACCTGTGCACTTACAAATCCCCATCTAATCATTATATATTTATATTTATATATAATGATATTATATAATTATTTTCAAAGCAAAACCCCTCAATTTCTTGGGCCTTGGGGTTATTATCTATATTTGTGTAATTGATAAAGTTATGTTTAATTCCTTGTAGAGTAGGAATAAAAATGTTTATAAAATGTTCTAAATATTTAAAGGCCAGTGTCAGTGAAGATGGTGTGGTCACTGGAATCCTGGTGTTTGTGGGAAATGTGAAGGAGCTTCTCCCAGGATTCTACAACAGTGTTGTCCTGATGACTGAGGTAATTCATCTTGGGTGATGCAGTTGCGGTCAAAAGTTTACTTACACCTTGCAGAATGAACTGCTTCATCAGGGAAGTACTAAATAAAGAAACAAATACAATGCTAATTTGTATGATTTGTTTGTTTTATAATAAAGTTATGATTATGTAAACTTTAGAATTACATAATCATATTTCTACTCTAAATTGTTTTTTGAAATATAAACATTTAAATTGCATAAATTATGTATTCAAACATTAAATACATAAATTAATTATAAAAAAAATATTTAAAATAAAATTATAATGAATATGTAACGTGGTGCATATAATTAGCAGAATGCTCCTCTCTATAGGACTAATGAGTTTATGCTGAATATGATTTTTCTGAAGTAAATGTGATGTTACGTGACATTGTTTACAAGCTGTTTCTCAACATGTTCTCCAACCAACGACCATATAGGTCATTTGTCACTTTCCCTGAAATAAGACTCATAAGAGCGTTTACTAAAGTGGCGCCCCTATCGACAACAAGATACTTTCATTTTAATTCATGAAATTTATCTGCGTCATATATTGGGTTTCGCGTAGCTCAACTGGTAGAGCATTGCAATAACAATATGCAATCATGTGATCATGCGATCGTGGGTTCGATCCCAGGGAACATGTGCTCATAAAGAGTAAATGCACTATAAATCACTAAGGGTAGGTTGGGTGGGTAGTCATTAATAAAAAATTTTGATTTAGGAGAAATGGTGTAAAAAGTCCACACATTGCATTTAAATGAACATGCATTTTGATTGGTAATGACAGTCATACGTCATTCATGACGACAGACGTAACACGACACTGTCATTATTTTTACGCCCACTAGAGGAAGCATGACTTCAAAACGTAAATATAGGTCGTAATATGGTGCTTAAAAAACGACCTATAGGGTCTTTTTTTTTGGAGGACAGTCTGTGTTTCATTGACGTCTTTCCGCGCGTTGAAACACTGATTGAGCGATTATCTTGTAACATACCTTCAGATGTTCATTCATATTTATTTCACACTGTAACTGGTATTAAAGTGGAGGAAATTATCAGTACACAGTAAACATCTTGGCCACAGGCTTCAATCACTATCAGCAACTCTTTGCCTTTAGGGAATACCAAATGGGTTTTTATTATTTTCAAACCTACAAAGGTGTATATAAACTTTGGAGTTCTGTATATATATCTATATCTATTGATTTCATTCGATTGAACCAATTATAATAATGGACTGACTCTTACTTCTTTTTGTTTTTTTTTTCCTCCAGGTATTATTTTTTTACTTTCTTGCCTCTTTGGAACATGTTCATTTACGCATACTGTGTAGAGGTGGTTCGCAGCTTCATGGACATTTAAGGTTTTCTGCGATGAAGAGCTTCTGGGACATTGACATAAACAGCACTTTTTCATACAACTTAAAAAAAGGTGGTGACAGACAATTTTGGTTTTCTTGTTTTGTGCCTTGGAATTCATTGTTTTTTTGTTTGTTTTGTTTTTTTCTTTTCAAAATTACATTCACTGTAATGCTGGAGTAAGATTTTAGAAGAAACCTTTTTGTCCTGTTTAATGTTTGTGCTAGTAAGGGTTGCAGAGCTTATAAGTAACAAGGTTTACAAAAGGTAACACTTTACAAAAGGTCTCGCTTGTTAACATCAATTAATATATTAGACAACATTATCTAACTATGTGCATTGACTTTTTTTTACAGTATTTATCAATATTTGTTAACATTAGGCAATAAAAATTTTTTTTTTTCAAGTTAATAAAATGTATAGTTATTGTTCATGTTAGTTTACAGTGCATTATCTATTAACATATGCAACTTTTGATTTTAATAATGCATACGTAATATTAACTAGGATTTATAAATGCTTAAAGTATTTTTCATTCATAGTTCATGTTAACTAAAGTAGTTAAAAAATTATTGTACAGTGTTACCCAAAGTTTTGAATCTTTTCTTTTCTTTACATTTTGTTTGTATTAATTCATGGGTGTTATCTTATTTATCATCTTATACAGAATGATTTTTTTCTGAAAATGTAAAAATGCAGAAAGATTGTGATGGGTAGGTTTAGGTACCTTTGTATGTGATGGAGAAAATTATAGTGCATATAAGCCTCACTGTCCTCCAGACTCTTTCTAAATGAGAGTTAAAGTGTTGTAATTGTTTGTGATTGTGTATAGTGTTCTTGGGTTTTTCTTGTGCATCAACAAAAAGGTTTTTGTGCATTTGTTTTAGAGATTATTTTGTCAGTAAATGTAGAGGGTTTCAATTTGCATTTGTGTTGATTGTAATATTTTGAAATATACTAAATTGTAACTTCATTATTATATGTACAAATAATGTAATTACAAATGTATTAAATTATATAATAGTGTACATGTAAATTACATTAAAGTATATTTAAGTTCACATTAATTGCTTGTCAGTACATTCGGAAGTATACTTTTACCATATTTTAAAGTACATAAAAAATTGTATTAAAGTCCTACTTAAGTGCTTTAAAAAAATCACTCAGAAGTTCAACTTATTGCATTTAATATGAACTTAATCTGTGATATATTTGAAATTAATTACAAATAGAATGCACTTAAGCAGCTGAAAACATTACATTTAATTCACACTTAAGTGTATTGATATCTGATATTAAAATATATTTTAGTTCACATTAATTGCTTGTTAGTGCATTGGGCAGTGCACTTCAACTATATTTTAAAGGTACTAGAAGGAATTACGAAGGTTGTCATAAAGTTGTATTAAAGTACCACTTAAGTTGTTCAAAAAAATCACTCTAAAGTTCAACTTATTGCATTTAATATGAACTTAATCTGTGATATATTTGAAATTAATTACAGATAGAATGCACTTAAGCGATGAAAACATTACATTTAATTCACACTTAAGTGTGTTCTTTTAAAGTATATTATTTTTGCAATAAGTACACTTTATAAAAGTATACTTTTTCACAAGGGAAGATACAAGAATGCATACACTATCATTATTGGTACAATAACATACATATAGGGAAAGCTTTTACATGTATTTTCTTTACACATTTCTTCATAATATTTTATAAATTTTAGGGATTTTTTTGTTATTTATATTTCGAAGACGATTTATTTAATAGATGTGTGTTTTGTACAACGATGACGTTTATTTTGGCGCATGCGCAGTTCAGCATCAGTGTTAGTGTACAGACTGTCATTGTTCAGTTTCGGTTTACCAAAGAAAGAAAAGAGTCAAGAGCATGGCACCAAACCGAGGAGCAGACACACGGTTAGTTTATTTATTTATTTATTTATTTGTTAGTTAGTTTTTAAAACTTATTGTTTCTGACACGTGTTGTTTAACGTTACTAATATAACGCTAAAACCAAAATCATCGTAAATTAACGCATCTTCTCTGACAGTTTCTCTGACATTTCGCTCCTTGTGGACTATATCTGCTCTTAGGATACTTAAATTCTGTTTATTATAATTTATTTAACTTTAATTCAATATATTCCAGTCAAACTGTTTAACTGCCATCTAGCGGACACACATGGTCACACATTTCTAATTATTCGAGTAGCCTACATCAATAACATATGGCAGCTTTTAATTGTATTGATCATAAAACTGAGTGTATAATTACAATTAACTTGGTATTCGATGCAGAACTACAGCATCATATTATCGCAAGCACACACATGACTAGATAATGACTAGTTAAACCGATAACTAACCGCACCTCCTGACGCGTGTTAATCTGAGAGGAAGTTCATATATAAGCAGAGACAGTCTGTCAAACTCGCATGTTAAAGATGGGCTGGACGTGTTTTTCGGTGCTCTTGATATGGATTTCATGTGTTTGTTCAATAAAATTGCATTATGATGCTCGAGTGACAGTGAAAAATGAAGGTAAGTAATATATTTACGTGTTTTACTCTCAAAATAATCGTTCTGTGAAGAAAAGTCTAACCAATTATGGCACTGATCATTAATGATATGTTGAAAAATAGACAAATATTTGTTATTAATATCATGCTCAGATTGAATTGTGATGTTTTGTACACTGAACAAAATTGTCTTACTCAGTAGTTTTGTATTGTTTTCAAGCACAAATATCTAAATATTCCTTAATCAACAATCAAAATTACAAAAGATTAGTTTTGTTGTCTAAAACAAATATTAAAATTGAGATCTGCCAGTGCGGTCAGAAAAATAAACTTAATTCAGAGGGAAAACTTACATTTTTAAAGACAACTCTCTAGTTCTTATTTGATTCATAAGCTTGCGATTCGATTCAGTATAGACTAATTTGGATAAATATCAAGTAGCCTACAGTATAATTAAATTTTAATTATTTCTCAAGGACAAAAAAAAAAAAAAAAAAAAAAAAAAAAAAACTCAAGTAGCTTAAAGGATTAGCTCACTTCAGAATGAAAATTTCCTGATAATTTACTCTCCTCCATGTCATCCAAGATGTTCATGTCTTTCTTTCTTCAGTGGAAAAGAAATGAAGGTTTTTGAGGAAAACATTCCAGGATTTTTCTCCATATAGTGGACTTCACTGGGGTTCAACGGGTTGAAGGTCCAAATGTCAGTTTCAGTGCAGCTTCAAAGAGCTCTACATGATCCCAGACGAGGAATAAGAGTCTTATCTAGAGAAACCATCGGACATTTTCTAAAAAAAATTTAAAATTATATACGTTTTAACCACAAATGCTCATCTTGATCTAGCTCTTCTCTATTAGAATTCCGGCAGTGTAGACACTGCTATTACTGCCCTCCACAGGTCAAAGTTAAACTAATTGTTATATACTTGCACTAGCATATTGAATATGACAATTTAGTTCAAACTTTGACCTGAGGAGGGCAGTAATACACTTAGCAGTGTCTACAATGCTAGAATTAAATAGAGAAGAAGAAAAAGAGAGCTAGTTCAAGACGAGCATTTATGGTTAAAAATAGAATGAATATGTAATATATTGCATATATTTAGCAAAATGCTCCTCTCTAGAGTTAATTTTTCTAGCTGTGATGCGAGATTAAAATTGTCTGAGAAAAGCTGCCGTGTGAGGGTGAAATTAGGATAGAATATGCCACCGCTACATTTACATTACGTTTACGTTTGCTTTTTATAGAAATAGAAACCATTTAATTCAGTTGGATAACGGTCACTTCAGTCCCATCCAGCTCATCCAACACGAGCTGTCATATGAACTGCAGCAGGAATCAGAGTTCACAGAGTTCATGATCGTTTGACGAGAAGTTTCAAGATGACTGACGAGACCATGGCGGAGGATTCATTGCACAACAGAGCCTAAAAGCATCTGAAAAATGTCACGCTCGGCACCGCCGCTCCGTATTCAAAGAGGAGGCACAATCGCGATTTAGAAAGCGAAAGTAAAACGCGATTTCAATACCCCGCCATCTGTAACCATCTCTCAGCTCTGTGTCATGCTTGAAGGAACATTTGGTCTCTATTTGCACTTTGAATATTTTGGTTGCAGTTATCGTTTGCACTTAAGACTAAGAGAAAACTTATTCATTTTTATTTATATGATTTTTATTTCTGTGATCAATTTGTGGAAAGGAGTTCAGTAAGGTCTAACAGTAAATCATGTACAGTTCTCAGGTCTGAAGAGACTTGTATGAAATCAGTCAGTCGAGTTTGTGTCAAAAACTTTTACAGTTCTCAGAGTATTGTTGTCTTTTACTGCATATGATAATTCATATTCAGAAAGTAGAACTGAAATGACATTCATTAGATGATGATTAGTTAAAACATTTCACTATTTTTCTAGTCATGTATTTCATCACTGAGGATTTCTTAAAAATACCGTGTCTCGTTTTCGCTTTCCTGAGGTAAATGTGATGTTACATGAGATTGTTCTCAAGCTGTTTTGAGGTTAAAACACACTGGTTGATCGATTACTTGAGACATGATTCATTTCAGTAAGTTGTTCTGTATCTTCCAACATTCCTTCTGATGTTCATGCATGTTTATTTGGTGCTGCAACTAGTAGTAAAGAGGAAGAAATTAACAAGAAAGAGTGACATTTATTGAAAAAAACTGACAGAATTTGAAAGCCGCTCTGTCTTGTCTGTCAGCATGTTATCAGTGTCCTCTCTGATCCACAATGTTTTTTCACTTCATGAAAAAATAGATGAGAGTGTGAGAACAGTGTCACTTGCGCGAATCTCATGCTGAATGCGCAAGAGTTGGCAGATATTACATGAAAACTAGTTAAGCGTTAGGCGTTTTATATCCAAATCTAATATTTAATAGTCAAATATAACATTTACATGCATCAAAGCCTCACTTCATGTTCTCATGTGTTCTCATGAACAATCTTAACTACCCACAAACCACTCTGGGCTGCATTTCCCAAAAAAGCATCGTTAGCCAAATATGGTCACAAGTTCCGTCATTACCAACACAGTTCAACAGAACTTGTGACCATAGTTGGTTAGCGATGCTTTTGCGAAACGCTGCCCGGAGTGTGTGTTTGATCTCAGACACTGTGTTGAGTCTTCTGCATTCAGTTGTGATGTACAGGAACTGGATTTATTTAATTACAAATCCACAATGCACACTTTATAGGTATATCATCAGTCTCTCTCTCTCTTTCAGGTATAACCAGGTTTTCTTTTGAAAACCACCAGAGTGGTTTGGTTAAGCTGGTCAGCACCTCTGCTAGCAAAGTCATCTGGGTGGGAGGAGACGAGGCCCTCTATTCCATCAAACCAGCACAAGACTCCAAACTCAAACTGGTACCTCATATTGATGCGTAATCGTCTAAACGGTTCCCACCAGCTGATCATTTTCTGATATTTTACTTTAAACGATTATGCAAAACTACATAAAACTGCTCTGATGCAAATGATTTGATATATTAAAATTTCTCCATTTAAACGTAACATGATATAATTTCTGTTATGTTTGTGCAATATCATCTTTTATTTTTTTGGCTTGTAATATAATAGGTTTGCTGTAATACATGTTATATCTGTTTGGATCCTGGTTTAGGTGGATGTGAACCTTTGTAAGAATGAAAGCAAAGATTCAGACAATTCAGTAAGTATTAAAAAGGGTTTAAGGAAAATTTTTAAGCAAGATTTTTGATATTCAGGCTTCCCACAGGATCAAACTTTACTGTGTCTATCACATGCACACCAGTACTCTGATATCTGCCAGTCAGTTTAATCAAATAACCCGTTCGACTGGCTTACAAACAAATAATCCGGCAAGAAAAAAAATCATTTGGTTGAACTAGATTAAAACATTTCTATCAACATCTTGGGTCAAAAATGTCTATATATTTCTGTGAAACATTAACCGTAAGAACAATTTTCTGTCACATTTCACACACACACGCACTTCAATAACAGAAGCCGACTGAATGCAGGTCAAGGCGTTTAAATGCCGGTTTATGACCTTACACGAGTTAATGCATTTACATGACCACTCACATTTCATTATGCATAATCGAACATTAAGGGAAACATGTTGTTTAAGCAGCTTCTCCATTAAAGGTCACTGACTGCTGTTGATTTTTCAGGAGTGTGCGTATAGGCTCTCTCTGCTCAGTCCGGGCGCTGATGGAAATCTCCTGTTTTGTGGAACATTTAATGGAAATGCAAAGTGCTGTTACATGGTATGTCCTGTTTTTACTGTATGCATTTTGAACTCGTGTCATGTGAAAGTATAAAGCTGAGTCATCTGTTTTGTTCCAGAACTCCGATAATCCCCTGACTGACTGCTTCGGATTAGAAAATTATGAGCCAAATATTAATGAGCCGTCATTACTCGTTGGTGAGTATTGGTGTATGCATTTGTATTCATGTGAGTAGTAAGTTTGAGCGTTACTAATTAGAATTGCAAAAATATATGATCCATTGTTTATGGTTGGATTCAGCATGCATGTCTCTAAGAAATGCATCTGGTCAGCGTATTATACTTAAACACCCACTCAGATTGTTGACAACCCAATGGCTTGTTCATTGTTTGGATAATAGCCGAGCACAGGAGTATTATTATTATCTAATTCTCATACACTCCTACTTTCCCTTCTGCTCCATCACTCCATTATTGAGGAAAGTATCAAAGCAGTATTCTTTGGTAAAGCAGCTTACGTTCATTATGAAATGGCGTTCCAGTATGATTTCACATGAGGTTGCATGTTTGTTCTAGTGGTTCAGGAAACCATCAACATGTTGAAACGTTGTGCTGCTACTGAGGGTCATGGTGCAACTAACATGCAATTCATGCATTTGCATGCGATACCATTTATTGCTGATATAACTGACTCAATGTTCAACTCAACTTAGCAGGACAGTTGATGGATATTGTTACCCTACAAAAAATAAACATTCATGTCGTTCCAAACAAGTTTAGCAGAATGGTCATGCTGCTCTATTCCATTCAATGGCTATCAAGCTCCAAAAACGCACCATAAAAGTGTAACAGCAGTCCATATGACATGTGACAAGTCTTCTGCAGTCATATGATGCTTTGTCTGAGGAGCAGACGGAAATGTTATTCACTGAAAATAGAAAGGGCAGCTTGGATATTTTGCTATTGTGTTCCTGGAAATTAATACAGTATGAATTCAAATTATCAAGTTTGGTTAAACTACAGTATGTACAGTGTCAGGAATGCATCTGACGAGAAGAAATGTGAATTCTTGCACATTTGCATTGCTTATTTCATCAAAATTGTCTGTAAAAGGGAACTGAGAGAGGAACTAAGGCTTTCTGTGTGCCTGATGGTATACAGACAGACGGATGTTGACCCTTATTTACAGTGTTTCTGTAGATTATTTGTTTAACCCTGAGACAGGATGGTTTGTCTACCCTCACATTATTTGTTTTGAAAGCACCACGTCTGTCTGCACGTGACTAAACACTCTCTTGTTATTTAGTGTTTATTAAATATCTGTCAGTTATGCTAAGAAAGTTGTCAAGTCTGGTACTTCCTTATTAGTGGAGCACAATGCATTATTATTATTAGTTTTAGAGTCTAACCAACTGGACATGATGCAGGCAGGACTGAAAAACACTCACAATAATGCTTGTGATAATGTTTAAAGGATTAGTTCACTTTCAAATGTAAATTAGCCCAAGCTTTCCTCACCCTCAAGCCATCCTAGATGAATATGACTTTGTTTCTGACGAACACAATCGTAGATATATTAATAAATATCCTGACACATCAGAGCTTTATAATGGCAGTATGCGTCATCAAACGAGTATGTGCTGAAGAAAGTGTCTCAATCCACATCCATATCATAAACATACTCCATACGGCTCCAGAGAGTTAATAAAGGCCTTCTGAAGTGAAGTGATATGTTTGTGTAAAAAAAAGAAATCCATATTTAACAAGTTATTAAGTAAAATATGTAGCTTCCGCTTTCTGTATTCTTCAAAAAGGTTACGCTGTACGTCCTACACCTTCTCCGTCTATTAAACTTTTTTTTCAACGTTTCAATGTTTTTTTTCCGTAATTTGAATATGGAAGTCGGTCAGGCGGAAGCTACATATTTTACTTCATAACTTATTAAATATGGATTTTTTTTTTTTTTTTTTTTACACAAACGCATCGCTTCGCTTCAGAAGGCCTTTATTAACCCTCTGGAGCCGTGTGGAGTATGTTTATGATGGATGGATGTGGATGAAGACACTTTCTTCAGCTCTTACTTGTTTGGTAATGCATACGGCCATTATAAAGGTTGGATGCCTCAGGATAATATTTCTCCGATTGTCTTCCTCAGAAAGAAGAAAGTCATATACTCATAGGATGACTTGAGGGTGAGTAAAGCTTGGGCTAATTTTATTTTGAAAGTGAACTAATCCTTTAAAAGTGCACATTGACCACAACCTACACGTCACAAGAATGCTATGAATAATAAACCACCGTTTCTGCACCCAAGAGGCACCAAAAAGAGACAAGATTTTGGGTGGAGGTTGGGTGTGTTTGCCAGGGCCTGATCATTGTTTCATTGAGTCCACTGTCAAGACTTCTCTTTATATACTGCGAAAGGAATAGTTTACCCAAAAATGAAATTATCCCATAATTTTCTCACCCTCAAGCCATCCTAGGTGTCTAGACTTCTTTCAGCTGAACACAATCAGAGTTATATTAAATAACAGCTTTGTAATGCCATTGAATAGGGGTTTCTGAAGCCAAGCGATCAGCTTTTGTTAGAAAAAAATAACCATATTTAAAGCTATAAACTATAATCGCTGGCTTCCAGCAACGGCCGGACGTGTGTCCATGAGTGTGTCGAGTTCATGCGGAAGCATGTTTTTCTTACAAAATCCCATTGCTTCACTTCAGATGGCTTTTATTAACCCCCTGGATTACTTTTATGATGAATGGATGTGCTTTTTGATGCTTCAAAAACTCTCAAAAAAATTCAATTCGATTCAATATGCTTTCGATTCGATTCAGTATTGATTATTTGGATGTAGTATATCAGTTACAGTACATGGCAAATTTTCTTGAGGAAATTCAACTAATGCTGTAAACTACACATGAGAGTCAGCTGGTACTACTATAATAATACTGAAGGTTAAATTAACTTATTTATATACAAACACTTAAATTACACTCAATGATGTTTTTATTATAAATAAAGTTTAGAATTATATAATCATATTTCTACTCCAATTTTTTTTTTTGAAATATAAACATTTAAATCATGGCTGTCATAACTGATTTATTCAAACTATTGAAGAACATTAAAAATTATAATGAATATGTAACGGTGCATAGCTATATTTATCTGCTTTCTAGAGTTCACTTTTCTAGCTGACTAATGAGTTTATGGTCACTGAATATGTTTTTCTGAGGTAAATGTGCGTCACGTGACATTGAAGCTGTTTTATTGAGTCTTTCCGAGGTTGAAGCACTGATTGAGCGATTACACGAGACATGATACGGATTTCAGTAAGTTGTACTGTATATTTTAACATACCTTCAGATGTTCATGTTTATTTCGCGCTGTAACTGGTATTAAAGCGGAGGAGAGGATGATCACATGCTTCTCTTTAACTGAGGCGCTAAAGCGATCTGTCACGCCACATTAAACAGCGCCAAAACGGTGTTTATTTTGAATCTCATAATAAGATGGACGTCATTTGAAATCTGAGACTTTGCTTCATATCAAAAGTAACAAAGATTATTGTGATTTATTGGATGGGAGGCGCTACATATTCTGCTCATTCATCAACTGAAAACAGACTAGACTAATCGATTCTTGGGATTTAAGAATCGATATCGGTTCATAAAAATGAGAATCGATTAAAAATCGAGAAATCGATATTTTTTACCCAGCCCTACTATTCAATGCCATTACAAAGCTGGGAAGAGCCAAAATATTATTTAATGTATCTGATTGTGTTCGGCTGAGAAGAAAGTCATACACATCTAGGAAGGCTTGAGGGTGAGAAATTATGGATCATTATCATTTTTGGTGAACGATCCCTTTAATGGTTTGTTCACATCACTATGAGCCCAAGGATATATCTTAGTCTGGGTAGACGGCATATTAAATATTACGTAGATGAAAACTGAGCTGTGTGGGATAGACTTGCAGTCTTTAGAGTTACATGCACTGTATACAACTCTCAACTTTCACAATGGTTTTAAGGAGTTTTTTCAAAGTTTTTTGGAAAGAGGTTTCGTCAGCAGAATAATTGCCTTGTTGTTTAACAACAGTACAGTGCTGTATGCCTCGTTTTCATTCGGGTGCAAATTAAATGATTGACTAGGAACAGTAATATATTATTTGCTTTTATTACATGCTACATGTGACGTCCTTTATTTGACCTTTCAGGTGAGATGCTGTACTTCACTAAGTCTGAGACGGGATTGTTCAGGATAAGCAAGGACAAAAATAACAACATTTGGTCTCTGCCGCCTCAAATGGGTGAGAAATCAGATTAAACACAATACTACTGACATCTAAAGTGTTTCCTTGCCACAGTGAGCGTTTCACTTTCTCTCTGAAATGAGTTCTTGTCATTGTGAAAATGAAACTGTTTTCATTCTGAAAAATGCTTTTTTTCTCTTCTGACATTTAGAGCAAAAGTATTTGAAGCTGATCGCTGGTAAAGGTGAACACAAGGGCAAAATTTACTCCTTCTTCGCAGAGAAGCACAAAAGTGAAGACCGGTGGATTCCACGAGTCTCTCAGAGCTGCATGGTGAGCAGAATCTCGAGATCTTGTTTCCTATGTTTGTGATTGTGTTGTGCTGATAAAGATGTGCGTAAAGACAGTTGTTTACTGTCTAAACATTATTGCAATTAGTGATTTCGCCAATGTATACATAAACTCAATAAGGGATTTTTCTACCATCTGAGGATTTTAAAAAATATTGAAAGTCATACAAGTTTAGAAAGACATGAGGGTGAGTAAATGAAGACAAAATTACTTTTGATTGGGTGTTTTAAAGGGATAGTCCAATGACATCTGTCTGTCCCCTGTGTGTCCAATTAAAGAATACTGAAGACATAATGCAAATTATTTACTTCAGATCTACATATATATATATTAATAAAAAACTAATTATAGAAAGGCTGTCAGTATTTTTTGGAACTGAAGCGTAGTGTAGGTATCACTTCTGTTTCTCAGTTAAGTTCACATTTATCAATAATCTGAAAGTTGCCAAATGTTATCTAATATCTCTCTCTCTCTATATATAAAGAGTGAAGCTACAAGCATTCTAACTAACTTTATCTAATTTAGTACCCCACCCAAAACTGAAAACTGCCATCATTTACTCACATTGTTCCAATCTTGTATGACTTCTGTGGAACACAAAAGATATATTATATATATATATATTTATTTATTTATTTTTTTCATGCATTCATAGACAGCTATACAGAGAGCAATAGAGTGAAACTACAAGAACCCCGAATTCTAACAAACTTTTCCTAATCGGCACTCCACCCAAAAATGAAAACTGAAAAACGCCCAATGACATCTGTCTGTTCCATGTGTGTCCAAGTTAATACTGCATATGTAATGCTAGTTATATTAGATAATATTTGGCAATTTTGAGATATGTCTGTCAGTAAATGCAGCCTGATGTTGAGGCGTCTTGCACAGAATGAGTGTTTCCTTTGCACTCTTTCACCTGCTTAAATGTTATTTTAGTAGATGTGAAATGATGACACCTGCATCACCACCTTTATTGAAGATGTTTCTCAGTAACTTAGCCACATTTGTGCTAAAGGTCAAATTTCTATAATTATAAGCGCAGGTGTTAATGACACATGTCAAGTGTTCGGAGAGTTCAGATGTTGTCAAAGCTCTGAATAGATGCATGTAAGATGCATCAGATTTTTGCAATTATGAAAATATTGATTGAACATGCCATTTTAAATCTTGTTCAGTATGAAATCAGGATATTGCTGCAGATTCCTGGTCCTTATGTTTCAATGTACTTGATTGCATTTTATAATCTGAGAAATATTGAGAAAGTTAGGCCTTTTAGTAATCGCAGAGTGATGCAGAAAAACTTGCAGAACTTCTTTTTCTTCTAGTCATCATTTACTCACCCTCATCAACCCAAACCCGTATAAGTTTTTCTTCTGTGAAACACAACAGATGTTTAGCTGAATGTTCATATTGCTTTTTATATACACTGTCGGCGCACAGGAGCACAAAGCTTTGTCCTTTGAGACGCCAACAAAGGACAAAAAACACCATAAATAATTAATAAAAGTAGCTCATATGACTGCACTTAATAATAAACATTTTATAAAGCGCCTTTTAAAGCAGCTTCTCAAAGTGCTGTACACAAAACCTCAAAAACAGATCTAAGGTGTTTGAGAAGTTGGATTGTGGGTTATCTCAGAAATACAGCCAGAGAGAAAACAAACATCAGGGTGAGAAGACAAACACCAAGTGGTGACAGAAATATTAAAGTGTAAAGGGCCTAAGACGGAGCCCTGGGGAACACCAGTGAAAACAGAGCTTATCTCAGACCTGTAACCACCCATAGAAATGAACCGAGAATGGTCAGTAAAATTGGATTTGAACCACTTCAAAGCTGTCACAACAAAAACTACACATGCATTGACCCAAAGAGTTGAACACGTGACGATGTGTTTCAGAATGACAGAGGCGGTCGTAAGGGTCATCTTCAGAACAGCTGGACGTCCATGATTTACGCCCGTCTGTTCTGCGGGAGAGGATATGAGTTCAGTCAGCTGATAGATGTGGCCACACTCGAAATGGACAATGACATCAAAATTTATGCACTTTTCAGAAACTATTGGTAAGGAAAAAACCGTCATCTCATGCTTTGCTGTGATTTATTGTAGGTGATTAGTGTGTGTAACTTTAACTACAGTCTGTCATCTCAATAGTTGAATACTAGGGCTGGGTTGAAAATATAAATTTCTGGATTTTAATTGATTCTCAGTTTGATGAACCGATGTCGATTCTTAAATCCTTAGAATTGATCTTTTCAGTTGATGCTTGCAGAAAACATCACTAAATATTTGTAATAAGATTTATGCTTTGATACTTTGATATGAAGCTTTTAAATTCAGTCAGTTTTATCACAAAATTCAAACAATAAATGTGGCGTGAATCAATCATCTTTTCCTCTTTACTACTAGTTACAACACCAAATAAACATGCATGAACATCAGAAGGAATGTTTAAAGATGCAGAACAACTTACTGAAATTAATCATGTCTCATGTAATCGATGTTTCAACCGTGGAAAGGCATCAATGCCACCGTGACCATAAACGCGATAGCAAGAAAAACAACTCTAGAGAGGAGCATTTTTGATAAATATATGCACTTTTAAATTACATAATCATTATATTTTACTTAATCTGTTCTTTAATATTTAATGTATAGTCACCATATATATTCAAATATGTTTGAATAAACCCATCATGAAAAAGCCATGACAGAAACCATTTAAATGAAGAAACATTTATGTAATCAAAAGGCTATTACAACTTTACTATAATATTAAAGGTTAAAATTAACTACTGAAGGAATTTTTTATACTAATTGAGAGACATTTTTCCTTGAGAAAGTCTGTACGTGATATATATCCAAGTGAATCGATATCAAATCGAATCACAAGCTTCTGAATAAAAATCGAATTATGAAATTTGTCAATGCCCAGCCCTAGTAAATACCCATGACACCCCAGTGTGCATCTGTTTAAAGTCTGTCACATCAGTGTACAATGCCAACATGACAGCTGGTGGGTCACATGATTCTGTTGAATCGAGGGATACTACATGTTGATTCAGTGTAGAGTGTTAAAAGCTCCAGGAAACATCTGTCACTTGACAGTTCCACAAACACTGAGAAAAAAAGAAGAAGGTGTGGCTCATGTTTAAAGTGTGAAGATCTGCATCTCTATTTACAGGAACATGAGTGCTGTGTGTGTCTATAGCATGACAAAAATCAGCACTATCTTCAATTCCTCTCCATTCAACTCCATCAAAGCTCCTGCGAATCATCGGCCTGGAACGGTGAGAATTATGCCATCACTGAAGCGATACTGCTTGTATAATCGCAAAACGAGAACTATATTATCACCCTAAAAATGCGACTAAAAGACATTAAGAAATTAGGATATGATCTTCTGTAAAGCTGCTTTGAAACGATGTGTATTGAGAAAAGTGCTACACTTGACTTGACTTGTCAATATTGTCTCTATGGAGCTCAACACGGTCCGCCAAAAGTTGGCACTTTACTGAATGATTCATTCTGTAGTTCTGAGACACGAACCAAACCAAACAACTCCGGATGAATCATAACATTAAAAGACAATTCAGTGATGTAATCAAAAAGACAAAAGGTACAAGAGGGAATGAATGAACTACACATCTCATAAACTGAATGATGTAATCCAGTCAGTCTTTTTAAAAAGGTTTTAATGATTCCTAACAACTGTTTAGCACATATGATCACCTCAACTCTTGATAGAGATTCTGAACGACCGTCTCGAACCGACTGTTGAGCTCTGTAGTCCAATCAACAGCTCACGATTATCCCATTCCTTCTAACTAACTCTCATCGTTCTTTTAGTGTGTCGCTGACAGTCTTACTCTAAGTGATGAAGTGCAGACGATTATGAAGGAGCGTCCCGAGATGAAGGATTGGGTGATGCCAGAGAACGACCCCCTGCTGTTCAGACACCATCATTACACTCAC
This sequence comes from Culter alburnus, assembly GCA_028476615.1. Lineage (NCBI taxonomy): Eukaryota > Metazoa > Chordata > Actinopteri > Cypriniformes > Xenocyprididae > Culter > Culter alburnus. Next base: position 646,205 of record JAOTNS010003884.1, on the reverse strand, counting down.
ATCCAGGTGGACCGACAAAAAAACAACACTGTCCTGCTTCTGTCTCTAGGTGAGTCTACATCAGCAGAACTCCCACAAATAGTATACTGTCTTTATTGTTTAGAAGAAGTAAGAAGACATTCTCATAATCATGTTGGATTATTTTAATTACTGGTATAAGAGTTGAAAGGTCTGTACTCGTACTCTTCACTTAGCGTACGCTTACTTTCTGCTTTAATAAATCCCTTTTTTTTTCCCGTCTGATGTAGGATGAGATCAATGGAATTTAGGATCAGATCCGATTGTACGTGCGTTTAATAAATGAGGCTACTGGTTCCTCGTAAATCTCCTACTAAAGAAAAATATTAAACAAAATACAAAGAAAAGATTAAGATGAATTGGCTCATGAGAGTCATTAGTCTGTTTGTTAATTTTATGATGTGGTTCTCATGAACATCCTGTTTCACTCTGAAATACGTCACATTAGAGAAGTTAACTGGGTTGTAAATGCAGTTTCATGTTGATTTAAACTCATATCAGTTTCACATTTAAATGACCAGCTCCTACAGGAAAAGGCAGGAACAGATTATTGCTAATGAATCATTGATAATGTTGTGTTAGCCAGATGACTGCGGCTGAATGAATGAGGAGTGTAGTATGATTGATCAAAGTGATGCAATCTAATAGTTTCAAACCCTAGTGAGCTGTCTAACTAGGTGTCATTATTAGGCATCATAGACACGAAGGCTGTTCCAAACACTAGGTAGAAACGTGATGCTTCTATATATGGCCAAAATCAAAGTCTCACATGTGACCAATTGCAGAATTATGTAATTAACCCTTGTGCAACCTTATGGACATTTTTGCTTTTTTTTTTTTTTTTAATCATTTTGTCTCTGTTAATGCCAGTTGCATAAATGTTGGCACATGTGTGTATTTTTATTGGAATTTTACTATTTCACCCCCATTTCCTTTAAAAAAATCTATTTTGCATCAGTAACACAAAATAGTTCCTCTCAGGACCATTGAAACCTGCCATTTTTAATCCCAGGGACATTTAACTATAAAATGATGCAATCTTTATTAATAGGCTTTCATTCTGATGGCAAGGCTTCAAAATTTAGGTTTTCAGTATTTTTTTAATCAGATGGTGCCATTCCAATGGGGAAAATTTGGTACTGCGCCCAAACAAAATCTTACTGAAAGCTCATTTTTTGAGATATCAACCTCAAATTTGGAACACAACTTTGATTTTCTAGCATTTTTAGGATTTTTTTTTTTTTTACTTCAACAATAATCTTTTTTTAAAATGAGACCAAACTTAAGTCTGTGTTCGCAAGCTTCACACTTTTATGGCATGGACATTTTTGTCCACTATAGACCACTGTCATTTTTTTTAATTGACGCACAAGGGTTAAAAACCAACTATTTCATGCAAAAGCAACATGTAACATCAAACCGTGTTAGTGTTTGTATGATGTGCATGTGACAGGTGTGTCTTTGTAGGAGCTCCCTATGCAGACAGATTAGTTATATGTCCATATCGAACGTTTTATTTTCTCACAGAAAGTGGAGGGGTTCATAAAGTCCTGGAAAATCAAGCTTTTGTCATTGCGGAGTATCTCCCGTTTCCACATGGGACACACATCACCAGCATGCTGCTGGACGATTCTGAGGTATGATCCAAAAATAACATCCACTTCCTTTTATGCATACTAAAATAAAAGTTTGGAATGATGTCTCCAACAGTAGAGCATCGTCAAGGTCATGGGTTGCACGATCTGATAAAATCTATATTTTGATAAAATGTTTTTCAGCGTCTTTGAGCTCACCATTAATTGCTTTTAATTACTCTGAAAGTAGATACCTGATGAGCAGTCTTTATATAGTTTCTTGGATCTATGATTGATCTTCATTCTTTTAATCTTATAAATGTATCATTAGCGGTACTAATGTATCCTGTGTTTATTTTCTCAGAAGCGTCTGTTTGTGAGTTCCAGTAATGAGGTTGTTCAGATTGACCTAAAAGGCATGTCATGTGTACGGAGATGAGTGTACTGAATGCTTGTTGTCGCGAGACCCCTACTGCGGTTGGAACGGTTTGCGCTGCACCTTCACACCAAAGTAAGATATCATTTGCTGCTCACCCACAAGTCTGCTTCCTTCCTGATTATAAATTCATTTTTAGCTGAGGCATAAACTGTTAACAATGCTAGTTAGTAATGCTCATAGTAGTCTGTTAATTCATATAGTGAAAGAAATTATACTAGAGCATTCTGAATGGTTGTATGGTGGTTTCATACTGGTTTGAGTCTCTCTGATCTGCAGAATGAGTTACACACACTCAAGTTTCATACTTAGTGTTTGAGGTTTGTTCAGTTCATAATGAGCACTAGTAATAAGGTCAGGGCCTGAATTTCATTTTGAAAAAAATGGGGGTGGAGGGTTTCCCCTCTGAGGTGAATTTAAAGGGGGAGTTGGGGTGTTAAATTACTTTTATATCATCTAAATGTTTGCTCACTCTATGTATTTGCGTTTTTACAATGGGGTAATTTTGTTGCACAAGGAAGATTGATTTCAACCTTGAATTGAATGAGCAAAAAAAAAGACAAGTAAACAAGAACAAAAACATTACAAGCAGAAGCACAAATAAATACAACAAAATAAAAATGAAATAAAGAGTGCTTTAAGGTTCAGTTAGGTCTAACAGTATTCAGATACAGGAACTGAATAAAACTAATGTTTCATTGTATAAATTAAATACAGATATTCGCTATCTTTTGTTGTTTGATTGATTAACATTAATGACCGACAGCAGCAGGAATATTAGGCTGCTGTCACTTTAAGAGCGAATGCACAGATTCAATATTTGCTATTATATTTACTATATTCGCCAAGACGGGCATTTTGACAAATTCGTGCATTTCTAACTGCATTATTCCGTGAAAAAGCACTCGGTTTGGTACTCGTTAGCTGTTTGAGAGGCGGCTTTATGTGTGCGCTCTGGGTATGAGTGCATAGAAAACAGTCTTTTTTTCAGAGCATGCGACTCAAGCACTACTGAATGCTTTAAAATCGCTTGAATGTTTAAATTGACAAGTCGTGCGTATGATAAACTTTAGTAACGAGGCAACACTGGCCGATTAGGCAAGTGAAAATTCTGACCCATAACTTGTACAGACGTGATAGCGCTAAATCACTCTCACAATTATGTTTCACAAAGTTTTTAAATTACTGATTTGATTTGATGATCTGTGTGGGTTAATTTGCTCATTCAACCAACAAGCTAATTCTGTGAATTTCCCGCCTTTATACATGCGAAACCTGCGGGAATGAATAAAATTATGTGCAATACCTGTACCACAATTCAAGCCCTGATGTTGCTTGACTTGCTTCTCTTTGGTTGCAAAAGCTTAATCATTCTGAAACCACATTATAACCACTAAAAAAACCCCTCAACCTCTTTGCATTGCATTACCTGCCCTTAAAATTCCATTAAATGAAACCAATTTTAGTATATTCCCACCCATTTCCTTGTAATTTACCACTAACGTCCCCCCACCCACACACACACACACACACCCGAAACCCATGCTGCATCATTTACATCTATTCAAGTAACACTTATGGAAAGTATCATTAATGTTCCCCTTTTTTTCTCCACAGCAGTCAAGTAGAGGACCCCCACGTTTGCAGTAAGTGTCTGTTTTTTATGATGATTGCGTTTTAGGTGTTTTTTTTTTGTTTTGTTTTTTAACTCAAACCACCTTCTTCAGTGCTAAAAGTATTTAGTATTTTCCTAGGAAGTATCCCAAGTGAAAATGTGACTGATTTGAGATGCTCTTCACTGGCAGGAACTTTTGTACGCCACACAAATAGTGTGAGATCACACATGAGACAAGGGAATCCATGAGTGAAGGGAATCCCAAACTTTTTTGTCAGCCAAACCCCTTAGATGCAAAATATTTACTTTTAAAGAGGACATATAATCCCCTTTATAAAGTCTCTGGTGTCTCCAGAATGTGTCTGTGAAGTTTCAGCTCAAAATACCCCACAGATCATTTATTATAGCTTGTCAAATTTGAGCAAAAACACGCCGTTTTGTGTGTGTCCCTTTAAATGCAAATGAGCTGCTGCTCCCGCCCCCTTTCCAGAAGAGGGCGGAGCTTTAACAGCTCAACAACAACAAAGCTGGAGAATCTCACGCAGCCAAAATGATGACGGTGTTCAGCCTTACATTGTTCAAACCGGAGTCGACACTGATGGAGGAAGAATAATAAATTGCACAAAACCGTATCGCATTTCAGTTTTGTTTCAATTAATTGTGCAGCCACATTTATTTTCATTTTACATTTAATTGTTAGCTTTTCATCAACTCGTGTGGGAAACCCTGCATACTAATATTGAGTCAAAGAAACCATTTCTGCTTATGGTATTGAATGAACTATATTTATATTCAACAAGATAAAAAAAATGATCTCTGAACTCGTGGTGTATTCTGGGATTGCTTTCTAGACTGGCAGCTCATTGGTTTTGGAAAAGAGTGAAATGTTTTCACAAATATCCATTTATGTCAATTCAGCAAACTCATCACATGACCGTCTGTTCCACAGGTTCAGCTTTAGCTGCACCATCAAGGACTGAAATTAGTGCCAAGATCAGTGGTTCATATCCCACCGTCCTCTAAACACTTCCTGCTCTGCCCGATGACATCACATCACGCCACGTACCACTGGCTCCACGGTAACGCGCGCGAGGAGTGCGTTGATTCGGATCAGGGCTGTTTGTATCTCATTGAAAGCATGAACGAGACTCATGAAGGGCCGTACATCTGTGTGTCTTCAGAGGACGTCCATCAGAAGACCTATAATAGGACCGTCGTTCAATATCAGCTCAGCATGAGCCGGTCAGACGCTCACCGTGTCTCTTCAATAGTGTTACCGTGCTTGTTACTTCTGCTCACAGCGCCTTACTTCCTGTTATAGACTTTTAAAAGTATTATCAGACCCAAATCACTTATTTCTATAGTGCTTCATACAATAGAGATTGTTACGAACAGGAAAAGAGTTCAATGATGTAAACAGAGCTCAGCTCTAAGACAATAGCATCATTGTTCACAGCCTTTTTAATATTTTTATTGATTATTATTGCCAGAGGAAATATTATTCTACATTTTAAAAAACGTTTATACAGATTTAGTTTTATTTACAAAAACTTGCACTGATGAATCATTCACAACGACACCAGCAAACAGGGTAAATACGCCAACATACACCAGAGATTTACAGAAATGTGCAGTATCACAAGTGAGTCACAAGAGTATGAAAACACACGAGGTTAATGTGGGAGAGAATCCGTTTAGATTTCATAATTCCACAATTTTTACAGGACATGGAGAGATTATATATTATTGTTTTCATGATCAGCAGCATTTCAGTCATGTGATCAAACATTTGGACACAAACTCAACGATTCCCCCGTGATCGTACAAACCCTTTTGATCTAAACGAGCTACATTAGTTTAGTAGACAAAAATAAATCAAACTGAGCCGTGCAGAACTAGACGAAGCTCAAATATGAGAGTTCATTTGCATCATGTTTTGATCGTTTATTTACGCACTAATATTCGAACACGAGCAAATGAAGAACGAGTCGATGTGTCTGAATGTTTGACCATCTAAAGCACGATTTGTGCGATTGTTATTTATATGTACAGGTGTTTAAGATTAACAATCTGTAATTTAGGATTATTAAATATAGATAAGACGAGTAAGAGCACATCATTGGATCATTCCTACATCGACAGCAGCCACAAGATTTTTTATTTTCTAATGTCTAAATTACATTAGATAATGAAATATCAATTCAAGTCTTATTTTATGTAAAGAAAGAAGATTGAAGATTGTGAAACACTGTGGTTTATGAACATTTCACAACCAGTCACTCCAGTTGATGTTTCAATTGTAAAATGTTGTTTAACAGAAATCAACTGTTTTAGAATCAGTTGTTCAAACGTTATCCAGTGATTCAGACTGCAATGCATTGTGTGTTTGTATGAAGATGCGATTGAGTCATATTTATTTTGAGTAAAGGATATGAATGTGCAATAAGGAGGTGATGTATAGAGAGCATGTCTTAACCACTGTGACTAACCCGTTTATACATAGAACCATGTGTGTAAGATTTGCCAACAGATGTCTATTTTTCCTATTTAAACTTGCTGATTTATATTTTTATATTTATTGCACTGTGAACTTCCACATTTTAAATCTATAGTGTTCTGATAAATCTGAGTAACATGAGCATCTGCTGGAGGACATGAATGAGGAAGTGAAGGTCGAACACGCCCAGCGTCAAAGGTCATGAAACTGGAATGAACGTCTTTACATGTGATGAGGATGATGATGCATAACTCCCTCAGAGAGTGTTGGTGGATTCACCTCTTCACACACTGACTCCTGTGAAAGGAATCTGATTAAAGACTTCAAGTAAAACCTCAAATGTTCTTGCTGTTTTAACTCTCTCTCAGTCATGGTGTAAATTACTGATGACCAAACAGGATGTGACTGACAACATCTGAATCTCACTGATTGGTTTCCACACAATCAGATGTTCAGTAACTCTAAAAGTACACTGAGAAACTTGTCACAATTTGTTTCCTTTTTTGAAATGCTGTGGCTGTTAATTCCGCAAAAATGTACACGGCAGATACACAAAACATTTACTGAAAGAAATGGGCCTCATTTCAATTATCATTTCACCCTCGAATTGATTAATCACATATAACAAAAGTTTATATGCGTTTATGTTAGATGCGATTAATCACAATTAATCGATTTATAACAGTATCAGGATCATTTCTCAAATGTGTGGACATGTTATTCAGAGAAAATTAATCTATTTCTGCATTATAGGCCATTTTATAGCCTATAGATTTGGCTGAAATAATTTACTTGTGTGGAACCAAAGTATGCATACTAAATAATTGAACTTTAATGCTGTCTAATTATACTAACAGGGTTTTATTATTATTATTTATGCGTAGATTTCTACAGCTAAGCACTTTTTCATGTCAAAGATTATCTGAACATGGATTTTGGCGTATGCTCTTAAGATCAAATCTGCATATGCATGCTTTATAAATTAAGCCCCAGAAGGCTTTATAAGTCAAAGACATTTATACGGGTTTAGAACAACCTGAGGTCGAGTAAATGACAGAATTATTTTTGGATGAACTGTGCCTTTAATTTGATCACATTGGACTAAAAGCTGCTGACTTTGCTCACACAGGGTGTAACAACTTCTCCAAACTGTTTTGATAATTTTTGTACTTTGTTTGACCTGAATAAACTTCTTTCACTCTAAAATAAGTTGCTTAAGATTTACAAGGCGGATCACATTTGACCAGGAACACCAAATTAGGTAAAGGATTTTCAGCACAGCACAAGTTTACACTCTTTTCAAGAATTTGAATTCTTAAGTTTTATCTTAAGTAAATAAAATAACATTCTTAAGGGAAAAAGTAGTATTTTTGGGAATACAAAATACTTTTAAAATACAAAATATTTCTTAAGTTAGAAAATATAATAAAAGAATAATTTTGTTCTTGAAAATGTTTCATGAATTCAGCCACAGGATTGACATCAAAATGCCTTCAAATTTCTTTGATACTTTAGTTTCTAGAGCTTCACTGCTGGAAAAAAGTTAAAATATGTTCATTACGAAGTTGAAAGATTATGAGTCATATGGACTAGTTATGGTTCTTTTATGGAGTTCATGAAATTGAAATAGTTCAAAAACTGCTAGTCATATTGAAAAACAAAAAACAAAATGAACCACAAAGTAAAAGATATAAAGTAAAGCTTTATCTTAACATGTTTAACGCTGTGAACCATGTCTTGTACTGTGAACAAAACTCCATGTCCAACATTTAACTTGTTTTTGTGTTAAAGTGCTCAACAGGCATTTTCATGGGATTTCTCCTAATTAAAATGAAACAAGGTTGTATTGTTGTCATGATCACCCAATGCACGTCATAGAGAAGGAGGTTTAGGAACTTAAATCAAGAAAAGAGTTAAATCTTCATTAATTGTAATCGGTAAGTTCTCAAATTTGCCAGCTAAAAAAAACAAAAAAAAAACAAAAACAAAATCCAACAAATCTCAACATGACGAGGCCTGAGAAGCACAAAACTCCTCCAAGATCTTCCTGAGCAATGCTGTTACCAGAGAAGAATACAACCAATAACAACTACAGCTGAACAACTTCCATATACAAAAATCATTTGACAGAACCTGTCATTCTTACTCTCTGCACATGAGCGCCACCTTGAGGACTGAGATAACTTGACATGAAAGACTCAGTTTCCACATGAATTTCAGTGGTTGGTTTCAAAATGCATCAGACACAGAAAGCATGTGAGAAGATCTAGCTGTCAATAACTAACAAAAATATAGATATTAATAAATATAAAAAAAGATATCTGCAAGCAACACATAACTAGGTCCAACATCCATCATGTGAGAATAACCCGTTACAAAAATATTGTTTGATTGTTTTCAGTTAAATGCTCAATTTCAAAGCTGTTATTATGAGTTATGATGACAGAAGTTCAGAGAATCAGTCAATTACAACACAAGTCATTATTATGAGATAAAAATGCAAAATTATAACTATAGGCACAATTTTTACTTTTTATCTCATAATTATGGCTTAGTATGTTGGTGCTTGACATATACAGTGCATCCGGAAACTATTCACAGCGCTTCACATTTTCCACATTTTATGTTACAGCCTTATTCCAAAATGGATTAAATTCATTATTTTCAGCAAAATTCTACAAAAACAATACCCCATAATGACAACGTGAAAGAAGTTTAAGTTTTAATTTATTAAAAAAAAAAAAAAAAAAAAAATCACAAGTATTTACAGCCTTTGCCATGACACTCAAAACTGAGCTCAGGTGCTTCTGTTTCCACGGATCATCCTTGAGATGTTTCTACAGCTTGATTGGAGTCCACCTGTGCTAAATTCAGATGATTGGACATGATTTGGAAAGACACACCTGTCTATATAAGCTCCCACAGATAACAGTGCATGTCCGAGCACAAACCAAAATATTAACTGTCTGTGGACCTCTGAGACAGGATAGTGTGGAGGCACAGATCTGGGGAAGGGTAGAAACATTTCTGCAGCACTGAAGGTCCCAATGAGCACAGTGGCCTCCATCATCCATAAATTGCAAAGATTTCAAACAAACTTCTTTCATTAAGTTGTCATTATGGGGTATTGATTGTAGAATTTTGAGGAAAATAATGAATTTAATCCATTTTGGAATAAGGCTATATTGATTCAGTCAAGTCAAGTCAAGTCAAGTCAAGTCAAATTTATTTATATAGCGCTTTTACAATTGGTAATTGTTTCAAAGCAGCTTTACATATTAGAAGCACAGAAAAAAGGGGAAGTGGTTAAAAATAAGCTGTACAAACAAGCGTGGTAATATAACATATACAAGATGGTGCTACATTAAGCCAATGTCGGCTGACTCCCAGGGGTGGAAAAAACCCCCTAGGAGAAAAACCCAGCGTGCTAACACTGGGAAAAAAGTCCTAGGAGGGAAAAAACCCCTTGGAAGATATATATAATATATGTAAATGGATATGGAGATCAAAATCTGAATTATACATTTTTTTTATAGAGATTAAAAATAGATTATATATAAATATATGTAAGCGGATACGGGGATTAAAAATCTGAATTATAGATGCAGCCAGAACTGGATCTGTAGGCCCATTGTCTCCTGGGCTACGTTGTAGTCAGGTCCAGACACAGGTTCTCCATCTGATCTGGATACGGCCTGGATCCAGCACCCGGCAAACCTCAGGATAAGCAGAGAGCATGATATTAGCGTAGATGCCATTCTTATTCTGATGTACAGGTATATCTAGTGTTATAGGAAATGTTCTCGGTTCCGGCCGACCTAATTATTGCAGCGTAACAATCCTTTAACGGATTTGAAAAATGTTAATGTATTGATAATGTGTTATGTGTATGCAAGAGCAAAGAGATGTGTTTTTAGTCTAGATTTAAACTGACAGAGTGTGTCTGCTTCCCGAACAATGCTAGGAAGATTGTTCCAGAGTTTAGGGGCTAAATAGGAAAAGGATCTGCCGCCTTCAGTTGATTTTGATATTCTGGGTATTATCAACTGGCCTGAATTCTGAGATCGCAATAAACGTGAAGGACTATAATGCATTAAGAGCTCGCTTAGGTACTGGGGAGCTAAACCATTTAAAGCTTTATAAGTAAGTAGCAAGATTTTAAAATCTATACAATGTTTAATAGGAGCCAATGTAATGTTGACAGAACTGGGCTAATATGGTCATACTTTCTGGTTCTAGTAAGAACTCTAGCTGACGCATTTTGGACAACTGTAGTCTGTTTAAAAGCCGAGCAGAACAACCACCCAGTAGAGCGTACAATCTAGTCTTGAGGTCATGAATGCATGAACCAACTGTTCCGCATTTGTCATTGAGAGCATACGTCGTAATTTAGATATATTTTTTAGATGGAAGAAGGCAGTTTTACAGATACTAGAAACATGACTTTCAAATGAAAGATTGGTATCAAAGAGCACACCCAGGTTCCTAACTGAGGACGAAGGTTTAATGGAGCACCCGTCAAGTGTTAGAGAGTATTCGAGGTTTTTTCGTGAGGAAGTTTTTGGTCCGAAGATTAGGATATCAGTTTTTTCTGAATTTAATAATAAGAAATTTCTTGTCATCCAGTTTTTAATGTCAGCTATGCATTCTGTTAGTTTTGTGAATTTGTAGGTTTCGTCAGGGTGCGAGGAAATATAGAGCTGAGTATCGTCAGCGTAGCAGTGAAAACTAACACCATGCTTCCTAATTATCTCTCCTAAGGGCAGCATGTACAGAGTGAAAAGCAACGGTCCTAGTACTGAGCCTTGTGGTACTCCATATTGAACCTGTGATCGATACGACATCTCTTCATTAACTACTACAGACTGATAACAGTCAGATAAGTACGATTTGAACCATGCCAAAGCAATTCCACTAATGCCAATATAGTTTTCAAGTCTTTTTAAAAGAATGTTGTGATCGATAGTGTCAAAAGCAGCACTGAGATCTAATAATACTAATAGAGAAATACAGCCACGATCGGATGATAAGAGTAGATCGTTTGTAACTCTAACGAGAGCAGTCTCAGTACTATGGTATGGTCTAAATCCTGACTGGAAATCCTCACAGATTCCATTTCTTTCTAAAAAGGAGCACAGTTGTGTTGAAACTGCCTTTTCTAGTATCTTTGACAGAAAAGGTAGATTCGAGATTGGCCTGTAATTTACTAAATCTCTCGGATCTAGTTGAGGTTTTTTAATAAGAGGTTTAAATTTTGTGGTTCTCAATACTGAGAACCACAAAACTCCAAGAGTGATGCTGTTACAAGAGAAAAATACAATCAATAAAAACTACAGCTGAACAACTTCCATACAAAAATCATTTGACAGAAGGTGTCATTCTTACTCTCTGCACATGAGCGCCACCTTGAGGACTGAGTTAACTTGACATGAAAGACTCAAGTTTGCACATGAATTTCAGTGGTTGGTTTCAAAAGGCATCAGACACAGAAAGCATGTGAGGTCTAGTTGTCAATAAAAAAAAAGATGATATTAAAACATATATATATATATATTAATTTATTTATTTATTTTTTAAACTTCAAATATTAGGCATAAAAAAATATTGAGTTGTGTTGTACTGACTCTTTAATTTGTTGTCTTTTAAATTTTTGTATTTAGAATTTGGATTTATTCACCAAATTTGTTGTATTTGTGTTCAAAATTATCGTATGGTGTGACAAAGTTATTAATTTAAGATTTAACTTTTTTTTTTTTTTTTTTTTTTTGCAGATTCACTAGATTTTGTAATATTTTTCTAAATCCTCATGCAAAGACAGACATCTCTCCTCAATCAACCTTTCCAGATATTTTAGATTAATTCTGACAAACTGTTATAAATCTAACAAACTGCTTGTGACTCCTGCTGATACTATTTCTCTTGTGTTCCTTTGACTTTGATTTATAACTAATAGCCTTTTTGTCACAATTCTGAATGTCACACCAACTCATAGTCACACTATATGATGAACTACACACCACAATGTCAATGCAAAAAAGTATTTTATGTGCATTCGACATTCAATGAATTCAATTCAATTAACATTAATACAACTAAAAATCAAACATACTAACATCGTTTTAAAATGTTATTTAAGATACTCAAATACGAGTAAATTAAACACCATCTCACATGAAGAACCTTCAGCATGAACTTTTTAAAATTAGAGAATGTGTTGTAACAACAGTTATAATTGTTAAACAGTAAAAATATCAATTTACAATTAGTCAAATGTTTTAGATTCATAGACATTCATAGTATTAGTAATATCAGATACCAGTCAAAAACATACAATGTATGATTTGCATTATCTTCATTCAGTGACGCTTCAAGAGATGGAGGGATCAGGTTCATAATTGCATTCACTTCTTTTTCCTTTTTCTGTATTTTTGTGCATCTCTCTCATCTTGAAGGAGGAAGGGAGTGCACACTGAATGCCTTGAGTTTTCCTCTTTGTTTCTTCTCATTATACCTGTTAATGAAAAATACATAATGATTAAGTTTTTTTTTTTTTTAACCATTCATTTCAGCTTCACCATCTTGGTATAAATAGCATGTGGTCTAGACTTTCATCCTTCTCTATAGTAGTTCTGTGTGAACTGGCATGATCTCTTTACTTTTTCCTTCTTTCCTTCAGGACCTCCTCTCTCCTTACAAGGTCAGCATCGAGTCTTTCCCTGTATTTTTGTGTCCTCTCGTTATCTGCCTGACACAGAAAATATTGCATCTTTTAATATGCAAACATGGTGAAAATTAAATTAAGTATAAAATTGAAAAGGAATACATTAATTGTATGGGTAATTTAATGTTCACCATTAAATTCATTCAATATGTTTGAATATTTAATTATTAAAAAAAAAAAAAGGTTTATGTAATGGTGTGACTTGGAAAACAGATAATCTCTTGGTTAACTAAAAACAGCAAGCTTATACTAAGCATGTAAATTGCCACATGGCAGCAATGATTTTTAAAAATAAGTAAAATTTGTATGCAAAGTTATGCAAATAATGTCACACCATAAGACAAAACACTGACCACTAGTGAGTATATCAGATAACGAGCTTTTTAAAAATTAAAAAGTCAGAACTCACCTCTTGACCTTCCAAACCACTCCAGAGATGACACTGCAACTTCCTGGTTGATCATAATGATGTCCAAATTATTGCCCGTTCAAAATATAGATTGTAATGTCACGCCAAATGACGGCCATTTTACGGACGAAACGTATTTGGCCAGAACCTGCTTTAAAATCTCTTACTTAAACTGTAAATTATCTATGAATTATTTATACTTTGCTGATTATCATATTAGTAAGGTCACACATTGCCCGGACAGTGACATATGACGATTTTGATGTTCAGATATTTGAACTAGAGTATGCTGTAATAATATCTTGTCAGAGGAACAACATAAACATATATATATTTTTTTTTTTTACAAATACCCATTTTTATTAGTATATGACATCATGGATAGGTATTGTATGTCAAGTCATCCACCCGTATGTTATAATTTCTATCTTTCCTCTCACAAATATGACTTAGTATGTCATAATTTCGACTTTTTAAATGTCAATTATTTACAAAAGCGCCTGATTTTTTTTCTTATTTGGGTATTTGAAGTGAAGGTAATGGCAATAACTCATAGTTAAGGCTTCATAACCCATATGCTTCGTGTTAAACCTCGTTACAGACTAAAACTCTCACATATTCTGAAGTTATGAGAATAGTTTTGTTTATATTTTAATTTCTGAGGACTTTTATTTTCACGAGGGGCGCGCGCAAAACTCGATATAACGGAATAACGGTAGCGCAAAATCACGATCATAGCGATAATTATCAAATACACCACACATAGAAAATAAATTATAGTCTTACCTGTTTGTAGCTCCTTCTTTGACCGTCTGTGGCGTTAAACTCTTCCGAAACAACATTAAGCGCGTTACAGCTAACCGTCCTCAGGTGATGAAAGCAACTGAAAGAGCGCGGAATATCTGCCGCGACATCACGTGACCGTTAAGTGGCGTAGCATTACGTATCTTTACAGGAATATTTTTTTTTGTTGTGTTTATATTAATAGATTTAATACTTTTATATTGTGAAATTTTAAATAAAGTGGGGGGAAAAGTTTACAGGTGCCGCTGAATAATTTACGTCCAAGTGAACGGCTGCTGGCGTCACGTGACTTGAACAGTTTTTTTTAAATGAAAGCGTCCTTCTAAATATTTTTATTTTTATTTTTATGTGACTTGAACATTGAAGGGTTCCGATCAAATTGTATGTTTAGGGTGAAATATTCACATAATAATAATATTCTATTATTCTACAGAATTTATATTAAGGGAACATAGTGAGCATCAATAATGCGCCCTGATATTAATGTTGAATTGTGGGACTTTTTAGCGAGCAAACTTTTCAGTGCGCTGGAAGGATTTTGCGATTGAGACAGCACTTAAAATGGCCGACTCCCTGATAAGAGCCCTGACTAGTGAACTAGGGAGTTAATTGAGATGCACCCTAGACCTGTTCCTGGATCAGTATATATTTATACGCTGAAACATTATTCCTGTCAAACAAAGAGTCTCATCTTTGACCCTCAATGAAGAGACCAAATGTGAAGTTAAAAACCTGTACTGGTGGCCGTTTATGGCTCTACAAAACCTGAAGCACTTTAAAGGGTTAGTTCACCCAAAAATGAAAATAATGTCATTAATTACTCACCCTCATGTCGTTCCACACCCGTAAGACCTTCGTTAATCTTCTGAACGCAAAATAAGATATTTTTGATGAAATCTGATGGCTCAGTGAGGCCTGAGCAATGACATTTCCTCTCTCAAGATCCATTAATGTACTAAAAACATATTTAAATCAGTTCATGTGAGTACAGTGGTTCAATATTAATATTATAAAGCCACGAGAATATTTTTGGTGCGCCAAAAAAAACTAAATAAAGACTTATTTAGTGATGGCCGATTTCAAAACACTGCTTCAGGAAGCTTCAGAGCGTTATGAATCAGTGTATCGAATCATGATTCGGATCACGTGTCAAACTGCTGAAATCACGTGACTTTGGCGCTCCGAACCACTGATTCGACACGCTGATTCATAACGCTCCGAAGCTTCCTGAAGCAGTGTTTTGAAATCGGCCATCACTATATAAGTCGTTATTTTGATTTTTTGGCGCACCAAAATATTCTCGTGGCTTTATAATTAATATTGAACCACTGTACTCACATGAACTGATTTAAATATGTTTTTAGTACATTAATGGATCTTGAGAGAGGAAATGTCATTGCTGGCTATGCAGGCCTCACTGAGCCATCGGATTTCATCAAAAATATCTTAATTTGTGTTCTGAAGATGAACGAAGGTCTTACGGGTGTGGAACGACATGAGGGTGAGTAATAAATGACATTATTTTCATTTTTGGGTGAACTAACCCTTTAAAGCATTAGACAGAGTCACAACACAAAAATATAAAACTGGGACAAAGAATCTGCACAATGCTTTTAATCCAGTTCAAACAGAAGAAGAGCTGCAGCAAACATGGAGAATCAGAGCTGGAACAGAAGAATCAATGTCCTGAGAATAGAGAGAAAGCACATCAATATGGCCTTCAAACCTCTTCCAGACCAGACGGAAACATCTGTCCGGTCATTCCCTGGTCACCCGTTACATCATCATAATACAGACTCGAGCTGAAGATCTTCTAGGAGTCGATCACATGACACTGAAACACTCACTTCTGAAAACAGCATCAATAAATGCATATAATGCGGGTGACCTTTGACCTGTGAGGCCGACGTCATGTGTGTTTAGGAGCAGCGGGCTGGTCTTTGGTATCTAGCTGTGCAGGAACTGAAGGCAGATAGTTTGGTTAAGGTGAGCAGGTTTGGCCACCTGATTGTACAAATGCAACAGTTCATGTTTGTTTGGTTGGTTTTGCCACAAGAAATAAAGACACAAAACGAAAGAATCGAGGGATTCACGAAAGTGTGGTTTTGGCTGAAGCATTTGGAAGGCGATCATTTGTTTATTTAAACCATATACATTTAAATTTTTTTCAAAAATGAGTGATGGTTTCTCTAGATAAGACTCTTATTCCTCGTCTGGTATCGTTTAAAGCTCTTTGAAGCTGCACTGAAACTGTAATTTTGACCTTCAACTGTTTGGTGCCCATTGAAGTCTACTATAAGGAGAAAAATCCTGGAATGTTTTCATCAAAAACCTTCATTTCTTTTCGACTGAAGAAAGAAAGACATGAACATCTTGGATGACATGGAGGAGAGTAAATTATCAGGAAAATTTTATTTGTAAGTGAACTAATCTTTAACAGAAGATAAAGGTTAACTGTGAAACCTTTAACAGCCTTCTGTCAGAGAGTTTGACTTAGAAAGACAGAGAAGAGCAGAAGCAGGAGACAAAGTCATGATAATTAAAGAGTGTTTTATTGAATAATCATAGATGTGTATGTCCATCTGGATGTTACACTACTCAGTGATGTTACACTGCTCAATTCCAACAGGTGTTTTTATACCAAGGGAAAAACAATAGAAAATTGCTGCTTCACAACATACTGTGACATTAAAAACCTTGAAATGGAGACATTCTGTTATTTCCTGCTTGTGAAGACAAGCATCCCTTCAAACCACATAATCATAAGATTAAACAACAATAGAAAGTAAATAAGTAATATAAAATATAAAAAATGATAACTGAATAATAATAATAACAAAATGATTAAATTATAAATGATGTCATTCAAATATAATATGAATAAATGATAAATCAAAGGACAACAACATAAATGACTAATGATTATAAATGATTATTAAATTCATATAAAAACAAAGAAAATTACACATCAGTGTAATTAAACACTGTTATTGAAAACCCTTAGATGCTTCAGTATTGAATTTACAGTAAATTGATATACATAAAGTAGGATAAACTAGGATAATAACATAATAAGATAATAATTCCTTTTCTTCCATGCCAGTAAATTCAAAATTATAAAGTTCCCCAACAAGGTTATATTCATTATTGGTAAAAAATGTCTTTAGTGATTATGATTTTGGCTTGAACACAGGGTGATCATTTTATTCACTTGGAGTTTGCTGCATGTTTACTGGGGTCAACTCAGTCTCCCCATGACTTTGTTGTGTTTCTCTTGTTGATGCTGGAGCTTCACGGTGTCTGTCTTTACGCAATATGAACCAGAGATAGCAGCAAAAGCCCAAGGCCAGAACATAACCTACTACCTAAATAAAAAAAACCAAAAAAAACAAACAAAAAAATACATTGAATAACAAGACACCCAAGACGCCAAATACTACTTTTTATGGAAAACCGGTGACTTGAGTTGATTTCACTTTTGATTTTACAACATATTAAATTCCCTAATATTTTGGTTTGAAATAGGGCTGTTCAACGATAACCGTGGTTATCGTGTACAAAATAAGAGTCTGTGTTTACGTAATATATGTGTGTTTGTTTTGTGTATAATTATTATGTATATATAAATACACACACATACATGTATATATTTAAGAAATATAAGCATGTATGTATAAATATATAAATATATTTATATTTTTATATTTAAATTATATATAAATGTAAATATTTGTATAGAAATATAAGATATTTTTCTTAAATAATACATGTATGTGTGTTAATTTATATAAACATAATAATTATACACAAAACAAACACACTGTTACATGTGCACTCTGTTCTGAGGGCTGTTTCATAAAACAAGATTAGAAAACAAGCCAGGCTTATTTTACTTAGTCAGACTTGTTGTCAGCGAAATATATATATATATATATATATATATATATATATATATATATATATATATATATATATTATATATATATATATATATATATATATACACACACATTTACTAAATAGTACTAAATAAAAAACAAATATTGGTGTAAGTAGCTTTTTTTTATTAAAAGGTAAGTATGATGAACCAAAACATTTAAAGAGAAGTAATTTCTTAAAACTTAAGTGTTATATAGCCCACTGAATCATTCTCAGACTTAATGCTGACAACAGTGGAAGCACTTGGGAAAGAACTGTCAGAGACTTATTTCTTAGCACAGAAGAGTACAAGAGGATTACCAAATCATTGTTTTAAGTGTGAAAATATATATATTTTATATATAGCAAAAGTAACACAGAAATTCAAAGTCAATAGACCTGTGACAAGGCCCCTGAAACAATCAGGCCTTCATTTGTAAGCTTTCATTAAGTGATGAATGATTTTTTTGCTAGACAAAGAGCAGGAGAAATACTAAGTGAGTGTTTCAGAGCCAGCAAAAGCTATTAAAAGAGTGACAGAGTAAGATGCAGCCTGCAGACGTGACATGCATGGTTGTTGTCCACACTGGAACTACCAACTGTAGTCAAAGCACAATAAAGTCAGCTAGCCTTTTCCAAGGCCCATATTTAATCTATACTCTGGTCTATATATATATATAGTAAATTCAGGTTGATTGTGACACTTTTTGCTATTGAAATGACTGGGAAAAAGTGTCCTAATCAACCTGAATTATATATGTGTGTGTGTGTGTGTGTGTGTGTGTGTGTGTGGGTGTGGGTGTGTGTAAAACCTACAGGTTTTCCCTTCTTACTGGCTAAATGTTTTGTGTCCAATATTTAATTGTTTTAAAATATATGAATACATTTCTCTCTGGTTTTGTTTGGCAGTAGTACTCTTTATGGTTATTAGAAGAGCAGAAATTAAAATCACAAAATTAAAAATTAAAATATATATGCACAGACTAAATTTTAATTGGTAAGATGAATCTAAACTCAGTAAATGGCCCAAAGTATTGATTTACCCCATTACAATAGTCCATTTACAGTTACTATCATAAAAATACACTTACTTGTAGGATTAAAATTGTAAATAAGTTACATTTAATGTCCAACATCAAATATTTTAGCGAAATGTATATTTTAGAATTATTGCGCTTCTATTGCGTTCCGTCTGTTTAGCGCGCATGCGCGCAGCAGTGCTCGTTCACTGTGAAGTTTAGCCGCAAAATGGAAATATTTGCATGACTTTCTAACATTTACAGATGGAGAATAAACTTGTGAAAAGTAAGTTATGCACTGAGGAAAACACCATCTCTCAAACGCATAAAATAGCACAAAATGTATGCTGTTTCCTATGGTGGATCGATTTGATCCATGATCGACCTCTAGGGCTGCTTAAAAAAAGCGTGCACGCGAAATTATCTTGACTAGGTAAACCTGGATCGAATTAGCGGGACTGCGTGAACTTCAATTACCTATTATGAAACCGTTTTAGCCCAAACTCATTTGTTAGGTTAACTCAAGTCAGGTTTTGGAGTTTAATCCTCGCTTTTCTTATCATCTTTTATGAAAAAGCCCTCTGGACTCATTGTTGGACTTGTTGTTGTTCCATTTCCCGCCACCAGTTAGTCACCATGGCAACTGATCACCACCATCATCACACCCAGCTGTTCCTAATCACTCTCCTTGTTATCCCTTGTATATAAGCCCTGTGTTTCCAGTCCTGTGTTGTCTGGTATTGTTCATGTCAAGTTGGTATATGTTCCTGTGTATTCCTGTTTCCTTCCAAGTAAAGACTTATTCTGATTCTATCTCCTCGTCGTGTGCTTAGTATACCAGCTACCGTAACAGAATACCGGACCTAAAACAGTTAGACAGATTGTGGTGTGTTTAGTGTTTGTTGTTTTCCGTTTCAGTGTTTGTTTTTTCGTGTTTCACTTCTCGTTCCCATCAATATGTAAACACCCACATTTCTGTTAATCTGCCTTGAGCAGAAGGACCGCTCCCTCGAGGAACATTTGAATGACTTTTTGTTCCTAGCTACATCGACACATTTCCCGGACAGCAGCTTTTGCAACTTTCTGTTTTGCCGGCCTGAACACCGCCACCAAAGCGCTGCTGTCTGGGGAAGAACCTCGAGGGAGCTTCCCTGAATACGTGGAGTGGGTGCTGGCGTCCTGTGGATCGTCGATGACCGTGGGTTTCTGCAACAACGACGCCAGTCCCACTCCCACTCCAGTGCCCAGCCAGGAACCCTCTGACGGCGTGGAAAGTCAGCGCAACTCCACCGAAGACAGAGAGCCCGCCTCCACCGCGATGCAGGAGCCAGCGACCAGCGGAACGACTGAGCATAACATTGCCACGGAGATGGAGCCCAGCGTGTCTGACCAGGTGTGTGAGTCTGCTGTTACCATTGCCGAGGGAGACAGTGTGGAAGACAAGGGGTTGGATGGGAGCCCTGCCCACACTCCCGCCACTGAGAGTGAGTTCCAGGCAAGCGCTATAGATTGACTTTGGAGAAGATTCCTTACCTCAGTTAGTAACTCCTGAAACTGTCATTTTCATTTTGGATGAAATGGTCCCGCCCAGCCTCCCTCTCCCACCTCCTCTCCAAAACCCTGTTAATGACTTTGTTTGTCCTAGTCCCTCTGCTTTTCTGTCTGTTCTCTAGCCCACAACCTTGCCTGCTACCCAGCCTTCACTGTCTCACATCACGCCTTCAGCTCTAATCCAGCCTCCTCTCAGTGGCGTGGCTACACCTGGGGCCTGCTGTGAGCCAGCCTCAGGCGATGAGGATCCTGTGGCTCCGCCTCCAGCCTCAGGTCACGTCGTTCCACCTCGACTCATCGTCCTGACTCCTCCGCCTCTGCTCCTGCCACCCTCGTCTACAGCAGTGACCATCGAGCGTTCGGCTCCACTGGACTCCCTCGGTCCTGCGACTCCGCCTGGGTCAGTCATCGCCATCACTTCGCCACGGACTTACGGGTCGTTCGAGTTTCTCCGACCCTCCACCCCTACGGCTCCGTTGGGCTCCGCCTTCCCTCAGACTCCACCTCGGCCCTCAGTTGTTCCAGCTCCACCTCAGCCCTCCGGTACACTGCTGCTGCCTCGGGGGGCCGTTGTGAGGACGTCGTCGCGGACTCAGAGGTCATCGGCATCACTCCGCTCCTTCGGCTCTCTGTCTTCGCCCAAGGATCCCTCTACATCGGCTGCGCTGCTTCCACACCTCCCCAAGGTGGTCTGGAGCAATTCACCACCTCTGCTCCTCCCTCCAGAAACGCCGCCGTGGGTCGCCGTCCTGGCTGTGGCCTGGAGCAACATCTGGACTCCTCTGCTCAAGGCTACCACCTGGACTTCACCACCACCTGCACCTCCCTGGATTTTTGCACCGCCCTGGACTCCTACTCTTCGCCTCCTCCCGGATAGCCGTCCGCCTCCCGAACCGCCTCCTACATTATCTGCTCCATCTCTTCTTCTTCTTCCCCTCTCCACGGCGCGAGGACGCGCCTTTCCGGGAGGGGGCAATATGTTACATGTGCACTCTGTTCTGGACTCATTGTTGGACTTGTTGTTGTTCCATTTCCCACCACCAGTTAGTCACCATGGCAACTGATCACCACCGTCATCACACCCAGCTGTTCCTAATCACTCTCCTTGTTATCCCTTGTATATAAGCCCTGTGTTTCCAGTCCTGTGTCCGGTATTGTTCATGTCAAGTTGGTATATGTTCCTGTGTATTCCTGTTTCCTTCCAAGTAAAGACTTATTCTGATTCTATCTCCTCGTCGTGTGCTTAGTATACCAGCTACCGTAACACACATATATTACGTAAACACAGACTCTTATTTTGTACACGATGACCACGGTTATCGTTGAACAGCCCTAGTTTGAAACTTTGTTCACTGTCCAGGAATTGAATTCTCTACCTTCACTTAAAGAAAACATAATAAACATTCTGATCATTTGGCCTTTCTGTTGAATTATGGTTCCCTTTCAGTCGTCATGTCAGAGATAGACCAACAAATTGGGATCTCTCTTGAGAGGCCAATCTACTTTGAATGTAACTAAAGCTAGCTGCCCCACAGCAGGGGTACTTAACGAGCAGCAGCTGCATCGCATAATTCAGCTTTTGGCTGAGGAGCCGAGCATTTGTTTGTTCTGAAAGCGAAATTTCTACTAAGAATGTTCCAATTCAAGCTGTTTCTAAGAGAAGTCTCTTTGTGGTTGGTGTTGGGGATATGGCACAACAGCGCGGTCAAGCTTGTCATCTTTTGTTTGTTTGTCTGCCTGTCTGAGTGAGACATCAAAGGCTGTTCTCACAGCTGGTAGTCCCTGTGGGCCGCCCCTTAGTCTTCTCGTCGCCAAGGGTGTCATCCTCTGCAAAAAAAAAAAAAAAAAAATCTCCAGCACAGCCTGCTTTACTGTGTCCGTCACAGGAAAACGACGCCACCCATCTCAGTCACCATTAAGCTGTCATTGAAACATAACCCTTGAGACGGGTGACCTGAAGATGGGCTGGGTTACTCTTCCCTGGGAGGGTAAAAAACAAACAAAAAAAGAGCAGTTCCCAGAGGGCATGGAGAGCAGTGAACGGTGCAGAACCTCTGTCACCAGCGGCCAGCAGTGGGAGGTTCGAGGACGCAACCAAGCCTTCTTATGGTGCCCAACCGTTGAACCAGGTAACTGTTGCGATGCACACATTTAGACCTTGCTGCGGGCCACCTCAAATACAGCCCCACGAGCCAGGTCCTTGTGTTCTGCCTCGCTGCCCCACTGCGGGTATGCCTGTGGTCCCTTTGGTCCCACTTTCACAGTCTTTGCAAGCCTGGCTAGCGCTCCCCAATCCATCTTGCTGGCTCATTCGGACCATCAGGCTCAGCAATGCGATTCAGTTTGCCCGGCATGCCCCCGAAGTTCAAAAGCATTCAGTTCACTTCAGTGAAAGCTGTCAATGTCCATGTCTTGCGAGCAGAGATAGCAGTCCTACTGGTGAAGGACGCAATAGAGCAGATCCCTCCAGCACATCAACTGCCTCGAATTGCTGGCAGTATGTCTTGCTCTGAACTGCCTAAAAAAACACCTACAGGGCAAAGATATGCTGGTCCATATGGAGAACACTGCGGCCTTTGCATACATCAATGTGGTCTGTGCTCCTCTGGAGTCGGAAGCATCTGAGGTTGCTTCACGCCATTCCTGGCACCCTTAACCGTGTGGCCGACGAGCTATCACAAGCTTCATCCCCAGGTGGTCCAGCTGATTTGGAGAGGTTTCAGGACTGCTCAGGTAGACCTGTTTGCCTCTTCAGAAACCTCTTACTGCCAGTTGTTTTACTCCCTGACCAAGGGAACAGTCAGCACGGACGCACTGGCACACAGCTGGCCCCAGGGCCTGTGCAAATATGCTTTTTTTTCCCAATGGGCCTACTTGCACAGACCCTGTGCAAAGTCAGGGAGGATGAGGAGCAGGTCTTGCTAGTTGCACCCTATTGGCCCAACTGGCCCTGGTTCCCAGAACTGATGCTCCTTGCGACAGCCCCTCCCTGGTGCATTCCTCTGAGGAAGGATCTATTTTCTCAGAGACGGGGCACCCTATGGCACCTGTGTACAGACCTCTGGAAACTCCATGTCTGGTCCCTGGACAGGACGCGGAGGTTCTAAGTGACTTACTCAAGAGGTACTTAACACCATCACACTTCAGCACAAGCACCATCTACGAGACATGCTTATGCTCTGAAGTGGAATCTGTTCATCGAGGGGTGTTCTTCTCCCTGAGAAGACCCCTGAAAGTGTTTGATCAGTGCCATGCTTTTCTTCCTTAGCAAGGGTTGAAGTGAAAGCTGTCTCCACCCTCAAAGTGTATGCTGCTGCAATTTCTGTTTATCACAACCCCATATGAGGCAAGTCAGTAGGGAAGCACAACCTGGTCATCAGGTTCCTTAGGGGGGCGAGACGGTTAAATCCTCCTCAATCCCCCTCCATACCCTCTTGGGACCTTGCTCTGGTGCTTCGAGCACTTCAGAATGTCCCATTCGAACCCTTGCAGTCAGATGATCTAAAGATTCTATCTATGAAGCCATTGCTTCTAATTGCATTGGCCTCCATCAAGAGGGTAGAGGACCTGCAGGCACTTGATTCGCCAACGAATCATACCCAGAGTTCAGGTTGGTTGACGCCCATGTGGTACTGAGACCCCGGCATGTCTATGTGCCCAAGGTTCCTACCACTCCTTTCAAGGATCAGGTAGTGAACTTGCTAGCATTTCTCCCGGAGTAGGCAGACCCAACCCTAGTTTTGTTTTGTCCCGTCTATGCATTTTGAATGTATGTTGACCAGAACAAAGCTATGGCACCTCAAACCAGCACTTTGTCTGTTATGGAGGCCAGCAGAAGGGAAAGGCTTTCTCCAAGCAGAGGATGATCCACTGGAAAGTGGATGCCATCACCTTGGCTTACTAAGCACAAGGCATGCCCTCCCCACTCAGGCTGCGAGGTCACTCTACTAGAAATGTTGCATCATCCTGGGTTCTGGCATGTGGCGTTGAGCTGCAGGCTGGGCAACACCTAATAAGTTCGCTAGATTCTATAGTCTTTGTGTTGACCCGGCCTCCTCCTGTGTTCTCACCTCAACAGGTCAGAGACACCAAGAGGCCCCCTGGTCTAGTGTCGGCTTGCTGCGCTATGCGCATATTGCCCCAGAAAGTCCCTACGGGCAGACCCTGTTGAGTCCTCCATCACCCCCTGAAGCTGAACGTGGCAGAGCGTCTATTCTATCTATAATCGGTTTTAGGCTGGGTATTATATGTATGACATTTTTTTTTTGACCTTTTATAAAAATTGAAATTTGTAGCATATTATTTGAGAAATTTAGAATTTAGAATATTATTTGAGAAATTAGGTTAATATTGTGCTATTGCAAATAGCATACAGTCTCACTCAATATTTTGAATAAGTTTTAATTTTTACATATTTTTCTTTTTCATTTTAGGTAAAGTTTTTTTTTTAAATATGTCTATAGTTTTTATTAATTTTTTTATTTCAGTTTTAGTTTCAATTATTTTAGTTGGCCTACAGTTAAACTAAATTGAAATGAGAAATGTTACCTTTTAAACTAGCTGAAATATATAAATATTTTTTTAATTTTCATTTCAGTTAAAGTTTTATTTTAGAAAATAAAAGAAAATGTTATTATAGTTTTAACTTTAGTTTGTTTTATTTTTATTTATTTTTTTTAGTTAACCCAAATAGCCCTGATTCCAAATGCACAAAAACTGACGTCTCACCTTCTACTGACAGATTTTAATGTTATTTTACTAGTGTTATTAGTTAGGCCTGGACTGAGGCTAAAATTCAGCCCTGGACAAATCCAGACCATCCGGCTCATGAGTTGAATGAATTGTTTGAATGTTTTGCTGGTGTTATGGGGTAGGTAAGTAAGTAATTAAGTAAGTCAGTAAGTAAATAAATAAATAAATATAAAAAAATAAATGAGTAAATAAATTAATATGTAAAGTAGGACAGAAACAAGTAATTACAGATATTAAATTTACTGCAAATACAGTTATAGTTAACAACATTATTCTTGCATTTTTGTCATACAACAACATTTTTTATAAAAAATCTATAGTGTTCAGATGCTAGGTAAATTATTATTGTTGTGCAGTTTCCATGGTTATGGGTGTTTTTTTTTAGCTAGATTCACCACACAACTGTACAGCAAATTCTGCGTCAGATCTGAATAGATTAAGCAGCTTGAGCTGTTTATCACTTGATAGAGTGGCAGAGTACCGTGCATGATCCCAATCTGTTACGCTGTGGGTGACAGAATGCCTGGTTCAATCGGTAGCACTGTTTCATCACACATTTGGGGTATTGGCCTTGTGCAGTTAACCATGCATGCTCTCCAATTTAAAAACAGCAGTTTTGTGAGGACGTCCGGCATACTCTGGTTCCCCCTTAACAATGCCCCTGCTTGAGGGGATCCCATATGTGTAATTTCCATGGTAAAGCTCCTAAGTGGAAGCCTGTGTCTTTCCCTTGACAGAGTTCGCTCTGCCATTTCTGCCAGAAGCAGTGCGGTCCTACCAGGCTGAGCCGCCCCAGAGACATGCCATATGGGTATGGGTACAGCCTTGTCGGGTTAGTCCTTATGTGTAGACTCCACTGATACCACCCTAGGGCAAGATATGGCTTAACACCTTCTCGTGTTAAGCCCTGTCCCATCTTCAAGAGGGTTCAGCAGGCTTATGCAGGGCACTGGAAGGGGCAGCAACTGTGGCACTTTGGTAGGGATCCCAATTCGTCAATCTATCTCCGATACCCGCATACCTGCAGTGGGGCAGCGAGGCAGAACACAGGGACCTGGCTCATGGGTCTGTATTTGAGGTGGCCCGCAGCAAGGTCTAAATGTCGAGAGTGACTGACTGAAAGGGAACATCTCAGTTACATATGTAACCCTTGTTCCCTGAAGGAGGGAACGGACACGTGACGACCCATCACCACAGTTCGGCTCGGCTCCTCAGCAAAAAGCTGTAGTATGCTGATGCAAATGCAAATATCGCATACCAATGTGCATTGGCTTGTTTTAGTTACACTTGAAGTAGATCTCTCTAGATGACATGACGTCTCCATTCCCTCCTTCAGGGGACGAGGCTTACATACATAAACAAGATGTTATCTTTAATGACATTTAAAACATGATTATGCATTATGAAATGATATTGTATTAATGGTAAATTATTCAAATTTCCCCAACATGGAGTTCTCTATTCCATTTATTTTTCCCTGACAAAACTTGGAACTTGTATAGAATGGGGTAAAATATTTGGTATTTACCTTTGATACATTAATGAGCCTTCGTGTCTTCTTATATTCACTCTCATTTGTTCCATTTTGGTCAGATTTGCACCAACTCACACAGTTTGGATGTATTTTATCACAGAAGTATTTTCCTTCATTAAATGTAAATGCACATGCAAAATAATCACCATCAATCAAAAATATACAAAACCAGATTAGAGATGGAATAAAACGAATCATACAATACAGTCGTTTTTCAGTCCAAGATACTCTTCTGTTTTCTTGTCCTTCAGAACCTGTTCTGTTATTCTCTTCAAATTTTAAAAATAACTGCATCATTAACCAAGCAAAGAAAGCAGGCACAAAAAAGATGAGAAACAATATAGATTGGTTCCACAAAAAACTGCATGGGCATGAAAATTTTACACTCAAAAACCCATGAAAACCCAGTAACAAAAGGCTCACTGGAGCAGTGCTCAGGATAGTAATTCTGTTTTGGCTTCTATTTGGAGAATGCATTTTCTGAAGTTTTTACCCAGCACAATAAGTATCTCTGATGATCCTTTTGGTTGCTCCTTTTCCTTCTACTGGAATGTGATCCGGTCCACAGGATACCTGCAAAGAACAAAGTACTAATCTGCATTGTTATGAGCACACAGAATAAGTGAACTAATGATATTTCTTTAATATATTGAACAGTATAAGCAATGCATTAGCTGAATATTCTATCATTGAAATAATTACTCTGTTTAGTAAAGTTGTCACTGAATGTTATAATTAACTGTTTAACTACAATGACCCTTATGAAGGACAGAAACTACGTCATGATTCATGTTTCATCCATTTTAAAGGCTTCCCTATATGGTATCACCCCATATTTGGTATCATTTGAAAGCTTAGAATCTAAACTTTACAGAGAATGGGTACTTTTTGTGCTCAAAAAACAAAACAAAAAAATAATGACTTTATTCAACAAAATCGTCTCTCCCCTGCCGGCATTCAGATGAAAACACAGAAGTGCTGCACTGCGTTTACTATGTCAACTGTGTAACAGACTGATGTAGAAGAGAAGAGATTGTTGAACAAAGTGGTTATTTTTGTTTTTGTGCACAAAAAGTATTCTCATCTCTTCATAACATTGAAGTTAAACCACTGCAGTCACATGACTGTTTTAACAATGTTTTTACTACTTTTCTGGACCTTGAAATTTGTAATTTCGTTGTTTTCTATTGAGGATTAAAAAAAATCCTTTGGATTTCATCAAAAATATCCTAATTTGTGTTCTAAATATGAACGAAGGTCTTGTGGTTGTGGAACAACATGAGGGAGGGTAATTAATGACAGAATTTTCATTTTTGGGTGAACTAACCCTTTAATGAATTTGTATAGGGTTCTCACTACAACTAGCCTCAGTGGAAATTCATTAAGGTAGACTCACACAAAGCAAGTTTTTATGGTGATTTTATAGTGCAAGGGTGGTGTATTTTATGGTGACCTCTTTTTTTTTTTTTTTTTTTTTTTTTTCTTCAGAAAAGTCTCTCTAAGCCCCAAAATTACATGATAAGTGATGGCTAAACAATCACATAAATTGAGTTCATTTTAACATTTTGAAGTTTAGTCTATTTTAAAATAGTAGAGTCCTTTGAAATAAGTTAAAATATGGCACCAGAAACACAGAACAGTTAATTTCAAATTAAGTGAATGTGTGAACTGAATTCAGATCAGTTTTTTTTATAATCAGATTAGTTTCAAAAACATGTCTGAGTTTACCTTGAATTCACCCCAAATGAAAGTAAATGTATATGTGCAATAACCACACTTAACATATGTAGCTTAATTTGTGAGATCCCCTATGGTCCCCTATGGACACTATCACTTGAGCCAAGAATCTTTTGTGCCCTACCTTGCTGCACAGCAGTAACACGTCAAATTCCAGTTTCCTTAGCTTTGCTTATTCACAGCCACTCACCCACCTAGAATTACACAAGTATGATAAAGCATGCTCAAAGTTAGCATATATGTCACTGGGATAGATTCTATCCTTTTCATAGATAATCAGTTTTTCTCTGCAGGCATGATAAAAATGTACAGTGGTGTAAAAAAGTGCTGATTTTTTATTTTTTTGCTTTTTTGTCACACTTTAATGTTTCAGATCATCAAACAAATTTAAATATATATGAAACAAAGATAACACTAGTAAACACAACATGCAGTTTTTAAATGAAGGTTTTTATGAAGGGAAAACAAAATCCAAACCCACGTGGCCCTAAACCTAAAAACAGGTTGGGCCACCCTTAGCAGCAACAACTGCAATCAAGCGTTTGTGATAACTTGCAATGAGTCTGTTACAGTGCTGTGAAGGAATTTTGGCCCACTCATCTTTGCACAATTGTTGTAATTCAGCCACATTGGAGGGTTTGAGCATGAACCACCTTTTTAAAAGAATTGAGGTCAGGACTTTGACTAGGCCACTCCAAAGTCTTCATTTTGTTTTTCTTCAGCCATTCAGAGGTGGACTTGCTTGTTTTGGATCATTGTCCTGCTGCAGAACCGAAGTTCACTTCAGCTTGAGGTCACGAACAGATGGCCGGACATTGTCCTTCAGGTTTCCTTTCGAAAGGGAACTCAACTCTGCGTTTACAGCATTTGGGGAACGTCACTCGTGAACCGATGTCTGAAAGCCAAGAATCAAACCACTCCAATACCATTTGGCCGGCGACAGCCCATTATAGCACGACCTGGAAGTATATAAGGAGCACCTAGAGAATCAGTCAGTGTATTTTCGTCTTTCGGGACTGTTCTGTCTGATCGCTAATGTATCGAATGTAAGGGAATCTTATATTATGCCCTTCAAACGTTCAAGAGAGTGTGTTCATCCGTGTCCCAGGTTTTGACACTTGATATACACATTTCTGGGCATTTTCTGTCCTGGAGAGGAACGTACATAGAGGCTTGAGGGTGCTGCCTGTGTGTTTGTCTGTTGTTTACTGTGAGCGTCTCCCTATTGGGACGCTCCGTTCTCATTTGGCACTCTTCTCGAAGGAAAAGAGGTGTCCGCATCTTGCCTGGTGATTCTGGCCCCGTTTGTCCTGAGGCAATCATAAGGCTTGCAGGTGAGCTCGTTGGGAAGTTTGAGAGAGTTGAATTCTCTCTCAGCCCCCTGGGGCTGACGGGATGAGTTGTTGGATAACAATGATGTCCGTGTTTGACGTCATCATCCGGCAGCGCGCTCTTCTGGCTGCTGTATATGTGGAACTGCTGATGTTGTGGGACGCGCTTCTGGCAGGCTGCGGCTGCCGTGAGAGCGCGTTAAGAAAGGGGCCACATGTGGACGGCTCGACGAGCGGTTCCTTTCTGTCCATAAGCTCTTCAGCTCCCGTAGGCTTTAAATTCCTTCCTGATCTCCATGTTTGAGATCAGAGAAAAATCTAACATAGATAGGATCTGCTCCTTTAGTCTTTTGATTCGGCAATGCACAAGTGTTTGCTGTGAAACACTATTGCAATTGCTCAAACACAAATTATTTTAAAAACATAAAAAGGTCAAGAGCCCAACTAAAACAAACCCCGACCACCATGATGGTGGCATAATTTATTGACCAATAAAACACCAACATCTAAACCTCTGTTAATTCTCAATAAGAAATTATTTAGATGTGTGACAGAAATAGACATTTAATGTCTTTTACCTTCAGTTGATTTCAATTAAATGGTTTTGGCTGAAGTTCTTGTGTTTCTCTTTTCTTCAGTTATTCTGCTTGTTAACAGCAGGTGTTCATCATTAATGTTCAATCATCCCTTAATTAATAGCTTAATTATTCCATTAACTTTAACTCTGCTTCTGTGTTATTTTAACACTATTCAGAGAGGGACCAAATGCACTCTGAGCAGAGTTGATTTAACTCTGTGGATTTTACTGTGTATATATATTATTATATATATATATATATATATATATATATTATATATATATATATATATATATAATCATATCATGCTCAGAGTCAGGTGCTTCTTATGGTCAGACTGATGGCTGGGCCCATAGTGATTATTTCTGTCGGCCTGCTTTTCCAGTTTGATAATGAGAGGATCTTTTAGGCTTAAAGGAACCCTAGATTCCATCCTTTCATGTAGAAAAAGGAGAATGAGGAATCTTCGGTCTTCGAGCCGCAGGAAGGTAAGCTGTGTATTTTTTATTTATTTATTTATTTTTTTTTTAATATGATGACATTGTTTTTCCTGTATATTTTTTTCTGAGCATGTAGATAGCCAGGAGGCTGGTCCATCTCGAGCTGAGGCTCTGAGACAGGGCCAGAGGTCCAGTATGCTGACACGGCTGGACTTGAGAAGGAAGAAGTAGGTTTTAAGGGAGGTGAGTGATCACATACGCCAGTAGCGCTGGTAATCGATTCCCTCTCATTGCGAGGGTGACTTTACATTTGCCCTTGCCCCTTCTTCCTCCGCCTCCTGGGTTTTGGTTCATTTAACATACACAGGTGCTTCTTTAACAGTCAGGCTAACAGCTGGGCCTTTGATAATATTTTTCTAAAGACCTGCCTTCTGGCTTGATAGTGTAAGAGGCTCTTTTAGGCTTTAAAGAACCCTAGATTCCATCCCTCCTTGTTAAAGAAAAGGGAAAGAGGAGTCTTTGGTCTTCGAGCCGCAGGAAAGTGAGCTGGGTCTATATTTATATTTCTAAATATATTGACCTTGTGTTCCTGTATAATTTTTCCTGAGTATGTAATTGGAAAAAGTAAGAGGGGTTTTTGGGCAAACTGAAGTGTGAAGTGTCTAGGTTGGCTAGAATGATATATTGTGCAGGCCACAAAATGGTCGCCTCTTAGCCACCTGTTGTTTAGAGTAGCTTCTCATCTGCTGTTTGCTAGAGTAGTTTGAGTTAGCACTTGTCACTTCAGTTAGTATTTATGTTTAGGTTGGCCTTAACCGGCCGCCTGACATTGTTTGCTTGTTGAGCTTCGCTTTATTTTCTCTTATCTATGGAGATTCAGAGGTGAAGCCCAGGCGTTGCTATGTGTGTGGCCCTGTAGGCCCACAGCTTAGTGGCCCAGGCTACCCAGATGAAAAAAAGTACATTTCTATAATGTACCTAAAGTGCTCTATTTTCATGCACTAATTTTGTACTTAATATACTAAAAATTCTTCTTTAGTACTAATTAAGATAATCTTAAGAACATCTAAGTGTACTCAACTGTGCTATTTTGAGACACCATGAAATATGAACTAAAATGTGCTTTTAATATACTATCTTTGTATTTTAAAAATATATTTTTAAATACAGAGATAGAGACTAGGTTTAGGTGTTTATTGTTATCAACCACACTTTGTATTGCTATCCCTTGTTAGTTTAACCGGTCCCAAGTGATGTGATGTGGACTCTGCGTTGTGTAGGTATGTGTAAAACCTTCAACAGGTCTCTGGATGACTCTCCACCCACTGGACAGAGGAAATGACTTTGGCTTCGTGAGCCACCAGACATCCTCCTTTCAGTATAGCTTAGCATTAACTAAGCTAGGAGAGAACGCGCCCAAAGTTAAGGTTTTCTTAAAGGGCCAGTACACTTCATTACACTTCATTACAAAATCATATATAAAACTCCAAAAATATACATACCAGCATAATTAAATCAAAAGATAATACAATGAAATAAAACAATTTATTCAAAATAAGAGAATCAGTTTTTAATTAGAAAGAAATGATTTTGAGTGAAAATAATAATGTTACACTCGTTACATTCACCCCTCCTTATTTTCACCAAAATCTCTTAAAGTACCATGAAGATCTTTTCAATTAACTTTACTGGCACAAGTGAAAACGTACGATCTAATCCACGCAACTAACATAAAAGTTACCTCAATTTCAAGGTTTAGGAAAATAGGAGGTTGATCAAGTCTCATATTCCCTTAAGTTAATGTGACGCCTAGTACGCCACACAGCACTTGGCCCTCTTAAACTTTACATTTGGTCACAAACATTGTCGGTACATCAAATCTCAAAAAAAAAAAAAAAAAAATTGAAATCAAATCACACTTCAAACATCTTGAACCCTCAAAACTGGTATCTGTACCATAGATTCAATTAGTCTGTTTACAGATTTAACTATTCTCCCCACTCTTGTTTTAACAGGTTTAACAACCTCAGCATGAGTGTTTGCATCAGCTTGCAGTGATGAATCAGTGCAAAGTAAGTTTGGTGAGAGAGGTAAGTTTTGTGCAGTTTCATCTGAATGTTGTGTATGTCCTTCATCCTTAGACAATTCATCGGCAGCACCAGGATATTGAGCGATTCCTAAATTCACTGTGTCTGCCACATCTGAGTGAAGAGAGAGTGTCAAGTCATCAGGTAGGGTCATGTCAATCACAGGACTAAGTGCTGGTTCACAGACAGAAGACTTGTCTGAATCATAAGAGAAAGACTGGGATGAGCTCTTGGTGGACAAAACAGTCGACATCTCCACATTTGAAGCGGACAAATCTGGTATGTCAGGCTGACTAGCCATTGGTGCCTGATCCACTCCATAATCGTCTTGATTAGACTCAGCACAGATCAGTGGCTGATCGGTTTCACTGAAACTTGCCTCTTCATCAATGCCAGGAATTGGTAAGAAGATCACTTCAAGCAGCAGATTCCTATGCACAACTTTTGTGCGGCCTGTTGCATCCTTTATCCTATAAACATGGATGTCTGGATTCACATCAACAACAGTGAACACCCCGTTCTCCCATTTATCGGCTAACTGGCTAACTTGATGTTGTTGCTCGATAGATGAATGCTTCTGAGCAATCTGCATAGCATTTTTCAAGCAAGATAGCAAAGACTTGGCATAAGAGTCATAGTCAGAAACATCAGGATTATCGAGTACCTGATTAAACATGATGTCAACCGGAAGTCTGGGTATGCGGCCAAACATGAGAAAGAAGGGTGCATAACCTGTGGTTTCGTGAACAGTTGCATTGTAGGCAAATGTGAGGGTTTGGATTTGCTGTGGCCATTGGTGTTTTGCCTTTAAGGGGAGTGATCGAAGCATGCCACCCAAGGTTCTATTAAAACGCTCTGTGCCGCCATTGCCCATCGGATGGTAGGCTGTTGTATGAGATTTTGCAACACCAGCTAGATGAAGAAGCTCCGCTATCAGACTACTCTCGAAGCTGGTGCCCTGGTCGGAGTGTATTCTTTCGGGGAACCCGTAGATACAAAAACACATTGTCCCAAAGCTTTCTTGCAACTTGCTTCGCAGTTTGGTTGGTGCAAGGGAATGCATGAGCGAGTTTAGTAAAATGGTCGGTAACTACGAGGACATCCACTGAATGTTGCTTACTATCCTCTGCCGACCAGAAATCAAAAATTCAACTTGGCTACTGAGTCTGAAAACATCGTGAACATAGTCTTCGCATACCCCATTGGCTTCTTGAATTAAAGAGCAATACGGCTCATTCAACAGTCTCTGGCCAATCGGTTTAACAAAGGGGTCGCGGCTCAAAGTGTCTGCTACCACATTGGCTTTTCCGGGCAAGTGTTTCAAGTCGAACATGTATGAAGCAAGCTTTGAAACCCATCTCAACTCATATGCATCCAGTTTTGGCTTAGTTAGGAGGTAAGTAAGAGGGTTGTTATCAGTCCAGATGGTGAATTTGTGGCCTTTCAGCCAATGGCTGAACTTCTCACAAACACTCCATTTTAGAGCCATGAATTCCAACCTGTGAGCTGGATATTTGCGCTGTGATGCACTGAGGGTCTTACTCGCAAAAGCAATTGGTCTGGCTCGGAGTTCACCTTTGGGTACTTGTGACAATACAGCCCCTAGGCCATCCAACGAGGCATCGACAGAAAGAATGAAGGGCTCATTGAAATCAGGATGAGCGAGCATAGCATAATACTCTCCAACAAGGCAGTTTTGAGTTGATCAAAAGCAACCTGACACTCTGTTGTCCAGTCAGACGGGGTAAGTTTACGGTAAGTGCCTTGGAGCTTCCTATCCTTGGGCAACTTCCCTCTTCTTTTCTGACCTGCTGTAAGCCCGAAAAGAGGTTTGGAGATAGAAGAGCAGTTGGAAATAAAGTGTTGGTAATAGAATACCATACCAAGAAAAGATTTTATTCTCTTGACAGATGGTGTGCAACCATCATTTTCCATCAGATCTTGCGCTGTTATCTTCGTGATGACGTCCACCTTTGCTGGATCAACAGACACACCTCCACTATCAACGATATGGCCAAGGAATTTGACTTGTCTTTGAAGAAGATGACATTTTTTAGGGGACAGTTTCAGATTGTTCTCCCTTAGCCTCTGAAACACTGCATGCAGCCTAGACAGAGCCTCGCTTTCAGATGGAGCAAAGACAAGGAGATCGTCAAGGTAACACAAAAGCTTTGAAAAATTCAAGTCTCCGAAGATTCCAAGCATCATCCTCATGAAGGAAGCTGGGCTATTACAAAGTCCTTGCGGCATACGGTTATATTCATGAAGGCCTAGCGGTGTGGTGAAAGCCGTGTATTTCTTGTCTTCCTCATTCATTGGGATATTATAAAACCCTGACGTGAGGTCCATTGTGCTAAAGAAGCAATTTCCTCCAAGTGCGGCAAGGCAGTCAGCCTGGTGAGGCAGAGGATGCGCATCTTTTACGGGTTCTGGCATTTAGCCACCTGAAATCAGTGCAAATACGCAATCCACCATCTTTCTTCCACACCATTACTAATGGCGATGCGTACTCACTTGAAGACTTCCTGATGATACCTCTTTCTTCCATGTCATTGAGAACTTGCCTTAACTTCTCATAGTGGGCAGGTGGCACTCGCCTATAAGGCAAACGAAAGGGTCGATCATCAGTCAACCGTATACGGTGTACGTATCCTTTGGTTTCACCACAGTCCAATGGGTGTTTAGAGAAGATGTCTTGATAGTCAGCTAATAATTCTGTTAGCTTAGACTTGCAATCATCACTAATCTGACTCCAGTCAATGTTAATATCACCAAGGCCCAGTTCCAACAGGCTTTTGTCAATCTGGTTAACAGGACAGAAATTACAGGAGGCATCTGACTTGTTTTCTACTGGAGTAACATGTAGGCCCTGGAAAATCTCAAAATCCTCAGATGCAATGCACGGAAATACGTCAGCCAGCTTGCAGTTCCTTTTCAAAGTGACTACTTTATTTGTTGGATTTACAACTGTCATAGGCACCCACCTATCACCCCAGAGTGGCGTAACAAGGCGACCAACCAGAATATCTCGAGGCAAAGCTTTGGAATTGGTTGGCTCAACAATCACTGTACTGCCGGGTGACATGGGTACGTTAGGTGGCAGACGGCCCCAGACCAAATGTTCGTGCTCGGGCAAAAGCACTACAGCTTGAGTGAGTTTGACTATGCCTATTTTATCAGGGACGGTTTCCCCTTTCCAACGTTCAACACCCGTAAACATTGATAAGAACTGTTGAATATCTCCATTAAGTTGATCGTTAGGTCTAATGGCAACGTCCCAATAATCGCTGCTGTTCTTCAGCTCATGAATCAAGTGTTTGATGATATTAGAGCCCAATATAAGATCATCACGTTGACCAGGCACGACCAAACAGGGAACAACACACTGGATGCCAAAGAATTGGATCTCTAAGTCGTAGAAACCCTCAGGCTGCGTATGCTGACCGCCACAGCCAACCAAGACAATGTTTTCTTCAGAATGTTTCTTCACCGGCAAGACACCAGCTGAACTGATTTTCTCTTCTGCATTTTTGCTGATTGTACACGCCATAGAACCTGAATCAAGCATGCCGCTGAGCCGAACATGGTTGTTGACGTAAACAGGAACATAGAAAAGGCTACTGAAAGCTTCAACTTTATGACTGGACTGAACAATTATCCTAGTCCCCTTAGGAGCATTATTACAGTTCTCTTCATATAGCTGGGCAAGATCATATTCTTCATGAAGGGAATTAGCATCCATACCCACATCACCCCTTCCCTGACGTGGGCCGTCTAGTTTAACTGGTGAGGAGGTCTGCTAGAATCACTGTCCAAATGATGTTGCCGATGATCGACTCGCTGAGGGCAGTCCTTTTTCCAATGGCCAGGAGTCAAGCACTTCAGACATCTGTTGTCTCGTCTGCAATGAGACACAGTTGAATGATCCAAGGATCTACAAACTCTGCATGGTTTGCGGTAAGACTGAAACGCAGTAGTTTGATGATGAGGGCTAGCTTGGAATTGGGTCTGTTGAGTGACAAGACGATCTAGTAGACTCACTAGGCTTTTCATACAGTCAGTGTCACCGCCAGACTGTGCTAAGGGAGTTGAAACAGACAAAGTGGGGTTAGATCCAGACATCTCAACAACATTCTGGCTCTGAGTGCCTACTCGACGCTCTGTTGTATACAGGTTGTGTGACTTTGCGTAGGTTTGAGCTTTTCGTTCTTGCATATGTTCATCAAGCCTTTCTTGTATCTCACAGGCTGACCATTTTTCTGCTGATTTGAATTTGAAGACGTTTGAAAGGGACAGATCTGGGCAATGCTTAATAAACATCATACTGATCTCATGACTTGGATCACAAACACGTCGACCTTGTCTCTCTAAGCATTCCTTCGCAACATCCATCGTCTTGTTCAGCCTGATCCAATACTCCATTGCATCTTCGGATGGCATTGGTAAAGTATTGTAAAAATCGGCTAGAGGCATACTAGAGTAGGTTATTGTGCTGAAATGTTGTTTTAAGATGTCAAAAATCAATTCTGGATTTCTGCTGTGGTCAACAGATGTGTAATTACGCAGTTTAATTCGCACAACATCACCTGCTTTTCCCATAAGCCGATCCATAATTTCTTGTGACTGCTCATGAACTGGAATAGCATGTTTTCTCAGATATAAATACATGAGATTTTCCCACTCTTGTACAGTGAGTTTGTCTGAGCCATCACCCCTAAATACAGGTGGTTCTTTCACATCTGACTGCATCACTAGTTTGACGTTAGACAGCGTCATTTCAGTTGGCTGTTCAGGATTGCTGCTATGTGCACTTCTATCAGATCGTAGCTGAGCAGTAATGGACTGACCCAATTTTTCAGCTATTTCGTTAATGAGTGAACCCAAATCTGGGTTTTGGTTAACTGGATTTGCCATGGCACGATCTACATATCTTGTGGAGGTTAGAATGGGTGTATCAAATGCCCTGTCAGAAGACCCTGGTGTCCTAAGTTCAGAAGGTATTCTGAAAAGACCCCTTCCCCTATCAAGTAGGCTACTTTGGTCAAATGTCACATTTTCATCCACCTCCTCAAATTTACCGATACCCTCAGCCATGTTTTCCTATTTTATCAATCAATTAACTTCAACTGTAGAACAATAAACAAAAAAATATTTTGAACAGTATTAGCTAATAATATTCAAACAGCAAATAAATTGGTTGAAAGTCCAATTGCAAATTGATGCTGTGTTTTCTGAGAGAAAAGAAAAAAGAGTCCAATTCATGTAATATAAAAAAAAAATAGTCCTTTCAGTCCTTGAAAAGAAAAAAAAAATACCTAAAAATCAGTCACTTCAGCCTCCCACGGCAAACGAACAGGCGTCGATCTTCAGATGGATCCTTAAAAGGTCACGGCACCATTGTAACCGGTCCCAAGTGATGTGATGTGGACTCTGCGTTGTGTAGGTATGTGTAAAACCTTCAACAGGTCTCTGGATGACTCTCCACCCACTGGACAGAGGAAATGACTTTGGCTCCGTGAGCCACCAGACATCCTCCTTTCAGTATAGCTTAGCATTAACTAAGCTAGGAGTGAACGCGCCCAAAGTTAAGGTTTTCTTAAAGGGCCAGTACACTTCATTACACTTCATTACAAAATCATATATAAAACTCCAAAAATATACATATCAGCATAATTAAATCAAAAGATAATACAATGAAATAAAACAATATATTCAAAATAAGAGAATCAGTTTTTAATTAGAAAGAAATGATTTTGAGTGAAAATAATAATGTTAAATTTTACACTCGTTACATTAGGTTGTATAGTTCCTAGTTCTGGCCTCCTCCTGAGGGAGTTGTTAGGCCGTATTTCCCCTTGTTTATGTAGGTGCAATGGCTGAGGTTCACAGCTAAGGTAGCAGGCTGTTATTAGCCTCACTGGTGCTGTTTTCTCAGGTGGTAGGCCCTTAATTTTTGCGTAGATAAGTGTAGGCAGTGTATGCTAGGCCCCACTATCTAGAACTTTATTCATGCTATGTCTTTCCCCTGAGCCCCTTGAATTTACAATCAAGTTTGAGTTACGGTGCTAGCTTTTTAGCTTCCGTCCTCTAGGGTTCAGTACAGATCTATGATTCTGTTTGGTGAGAGCATTTATCTTCTTTGGATAGCATGTATTTACAAAGCATTCGTTCACTTTGGGTTCTAAGCTTTTGCCCTACATGTATGTTAGCTTTACTAACTAGTGCTGCCACAGGTTAGCGCCTGCGTTTTTGGCCTCTATTTAAGGATGTGTTGAATTTTGTACTCCCCGGCTAGGGTTTATGTGTTTCACTGAGTGCATCACCTGTTGGATTGCACACTCAGGTTGAGTGTAGAGAGTCTTACTTGCATATAACTGTAGAAGTTGTTGGCTCTATTGTTTTTAGCCTCCTTTTAGTTTACAGCTTTCTGGTGCTGTTGGTGTATGGTCATGAGTTTTGCTCACGTACATTAACACTGCCACAGGCTTGTACTTGTGTCCGTTTGAGGTTGTAGGCCTTGTAGGCCTCCCTTAGACCGTGTTAGCATTTCATTGTGCCCTGTAATTTTAGGTTGGTACATTGCCTGTTGGAATGTGTAGACTTAGCTTAGGTTGTATGAAGCTAGTCACTGTTTGTTGGGTCTAAAGCTGGTCCCCTTTTACTGTTATGAAAAAGGAGTTGGCCATACTGAAAGAACGGAGTGAGGATCTGGAGGCGAGGTTTCGCCGCTCAAACATTCGCGTTACAGGAGTAAAGGGGGACGAGAACACGGCAAACGGATAACTGAGTCTCCTGAAAGAGGCCCTCAACCTCGAGAAAACCCCACTCTTAGACCGAGCTCATCGCACCCTTCGCAGCAGACCAACTGACGACAATGAACCACCGCGCGCTTTTGTGGTGAGGTGTCATTATTTCTCTGAAAAAGAGGACATTCTGAAGAAAGCCATAGAAATGAAGTCAGTCACTACAGTCCACGGCGATCGAATACGGATCCTTCCTGATCTCACCCAGACAGTGAGCAAGCAGCGAGCAGCTTTCAATGAGGTGAGGAGTTTACTCCACAACTGTGAAGGGGTTCGCTTTGGGCTGAGATACCCTGCAGCTTTGAGGATCATGACACAGGATGGAAAAGAGACAAGCTTCAAGGACCCGGTAAAAGCTAAAGACTTCATTTTGAAGAACCTGACTTGTAAGGACAAGTGACGATCGCGCATACACCAGATGCTGGCGGTTGGCTAAACATGAGCATCAGGTTAATGACCGTGTAGTTCAAGTTTAAATGCAGGGTATGTTACAAAAAATATGGTTACCCGATGCTAAATTTTACTCAGTCTTAATGTCTGCGTATTATTTACGCTAAGTTTATATAGAGTCCTGGGTTATCAGTCGACGTTAAAGGCTATAGTTAAGGGACACTACAAGCGAATGCGTGTTTAAACATCTCTGACAACTGCGGCTCAATGTGTGCTAAGGATTTTTGGGATTTTGAGCCTGGCCAGCAGATGTACAGGTGATCAGCAGCCGTGTTGGCTAATGAAGATGGATAGGGGAGGCACCGTTGCTTTGGTTACGTTTAATACCAAATGCAAAACGGACAACTTTAGCAGAATGATGCTACTTCTAATATGTTACCTTTTTGTTTGTTTTTCTATATTTGTAATATATGTTCAAGGTTATTATTTTCTGGGGTTCAGCTTTGAAAGTTTAACTATTGTAAGAGCCTTATAATGTTCTTTTTCTAAGTGAGTGCTCACATGCTAAGCTATTTGGGAGTAGGGTTAACTGGAAGAAGTTGCGATTTCAAACGCAAGGAGTTAATAATATAATTTTGGTCAATGTCAGTCTTTTGTACTGTTGTGTATAATCATGCATATGTTGTCTGCATGTTTAGGGACCCCCTCACGTTTTTTTTCCCCTTCTCTTTTCCCTTTTATTTTTCTCTCTTTCTTCACGAAACCATGACTTTCCTAATACTGCTGATGAGCCAAAGGAGTCCTCTGGTGCAGTTTCTGAGAACTTTACGCGATGGCTTTCAGTAACATAGGTGGAGACAAAACAAGGCTGGTCAGTTGGAATGTATGGGGCTAAATCACCCAGTAAAATGAAACCAGGTATTCACCCACCTTAACAAACTGAAATCTGACATAGTATATTTATAAGAGACTCATTTGTTGAACAAGAACCATGCTAAACTTCACAGAGGAGGCTTAACATATAATATACCATTGTAATTTTAATAGTAATAGTAGGGGGGTTGCTGTTATCATACATAAGAATGTACAGTTTGTTGCGGAGGCCACTGTGATGGATAAAAATGGCCGATATGTAATAATTCAAGGCAAACTTTTTAACATGCCTGTGGTCCTGGCCAATGTGTACGCACCTAACTGGGATAATGTACAGTTTTTTAGTGATCTCTTTTCACTTTTACCCAGTTTGACACGTATAATTTAATTTTAGGAGGAGATCTGAACTGTGTCTCACACCCAACTCTGGATCGCTCTAGTTCCACGATTATTGCAGAAAGTAAATCAGCGCAATGCATCAATTCATTTCTCCAGACATATGGTGTAAGTGACCCCTGGAGATTTAAAGGGTTAGTTCACCCAAAAATGAAAATAATGTCATTAATTACTCTCCCTCATGTCGTTCGACACCTGTAAGACCTTCGTTCATCTTCAGAACACAAATTAAGATATTTTTGATGAAATCCGATGGCTCAGAAAGGCCTCCATAGCCAGCAATGTCATTTCCTCTCTCGTTATGAATCAGTGTATCAATTCATGATTCGGATCGCGTGTCAAACCGCCAAACTGCTGAAATCACGTGACTTTGACGATCTGAATCATGAATCGACACACTGATTCATAACGCGTCAAAGCTTCAGGAAGCAGTGTTTTGAAATCGGCCCATCACTATATAAGTCGTTATTTAGTTTTTTTTGCGCACAAAAACTATTCTCGTCGCTTCATAAAATGATTGCAGAACCACTGTAGTGAGATGGACTTTGTAACGACGTCTTTAGTACCTTTTATGGGTCTTGAGAGAGGAAATGACATTGCTGGCTATGGAGGCCTTTCTGAGCCATCGGATTTCAACAGAAATATCTTAATTTGTGTTCTGAAGATGAACAAAGGTGTCGAACGACATGAGGGAGAGTAATGACAGAATTTTAATTTTTGGGTGAACTAACCCTTTAAGTATCCATCATCAAAACAGTTTTCTTTCTATTCACTGGTACGTAAAACATATTCCAGGATTGATTAGTTATTTCAGATCATAGTCCAGTATTACTAAAGCTTCATTTCCCAGGTAATGTAATCCCTCAGCGTATATGGCGCTTAAACTCACGGCTTTTGGCAGATGATGATTTTGTTAAATTCATAGATGCTCAAATTGACTTCTTTCTCAAGACAAATGAATCCCAAATGAATCCCAGATGATAACACCAGATGTACTTGTTACATCAGAAAAAGAATGGCATCTACGCTAATATTAGTCTTTCTGTTTATCCCGAGGTTTACCGTAGTCAACCGGATCCGGGGCCGTTTCCAGATGAGACCGAGGACCGGTGCCTTGACACGACCACAACGCAGCCCTGTATCAGCAGAGATCGAGTCGACTAGATCATCCATTGTGAAGACATCAGCAACACGACAGCCAGTGCCACAGTTTCCTCAAAATTATAATCACGATTATTAATCATGTTTATTCTATCAAAAGAGTAATGTAACTATGGCTATTTTGCAAGTTCTTTACCAACCTACACTTCACCCAAAAGGCCTGTAGGTGGCACAAAGACTTAAATTTAACCAACTATGATAACTTCGTTAGATGGTAAATCAATACAAAACATGGTTTTGGTGAGCGCTTTGTAATATGTATTCACATTAGATTTTAAAGCAACACAATTCGTATGCAATAAGACAAACCAGATTCAAATTGCCCGGCAAATTCGTAAAGCAAAGAAAAATCATTTCTAGCTGATCAACATTATGAAAACTGGTAAAACCTTTAGGAACTTCAAAAGATAAAACAGCGAAATTCCTAATATTACTTCCAATATTTCCAAATTATGTTCATTTTCATAGAGCGGGCCAATATCGTGATGATTATTTAAAATCAATCGAGAGAAGCAGATATCGTTATCGTGATAAAATACGATTAATCGTGCAGCCCTAATTTAATTTAATTTGACTTGACATTTGATATTCAACA
This sequence comes from Culter alburnus, assembly GCA_028476615.1. NCBI lineage: Eukaryota > Metazoa > Chordata > Actinopteri > Cypriniformes > Xenocyprididae > Culter > Culter alburnus. Next base: position 602,966 of record JAOTNS010003884.1, on the reverse strand, counting down.
GTATCCTTGACATTTATTCAACAGTGCTTTTGATCTGCCTGCATTGACACTATTCTTTAAAAGGAAAAATTATATACCAATTATCAATGTAAAGCTGCTTTGACACAATCTGCATTGTAAAAAGCGCTATATAAATGAAGGTGACTTGACTTGACTTGACTTGAATCCCCAGAGATAAGTTATAGTATTTTATGGGATACTTTGAAAGCATTTGTGAGGGGGCAAATTATCTCATATCAAGCTAGTGCAAATAAAAAGAAATCAAAGCAGATTACAGAAATAATAGTCACATTCAACATTGTCTTCTGATGACTTGCATAAGGAGAGACTCCTGTTACAAGCCGAATTTGATTCTCTGTCTAGCGAGCACGCAGAAGATCTTTACTTGAAATCATTTTTCAACAACTTAGAGTTGCCATCAATTGATGAATCGGACAAATCTGCTCTGGAAGGCAATATAACGATTCTTGAGATTGACAGTGCAGGCCCAGGCCCTGATGGCTACCTGGCCGAGTTTTATAAGAAATTTTCGGCCAAATTAACGCCTCTATTGAGTAAAGTATTCGAGGAGGTCCTTGATTCAAAGTTTCTTCCCCCGACCATGACATAGGCAACCCTATCGGTCCTTCTTACAAAGGATAAAGACCCACTTAAGTGTGAATCTTACCGCCCGATCAGTTTGCTTTGCTGTGACTATAAGATCCTGACCAAGGTGCTGGCAACCAGAATAGAGCCAGTCATGAGTAAGATAATCCATCCTGATCAGACTGGCTTTATCGTTGGCAGACAGTTATTTAGTAATCTCCGTCGCTTATTTAATGTGATCTACTCACCCAAGGATAATACTATTCCAGAGATCCTAATATCCTTAGATGCTCATAAGGCGTTCGATAGAATTGAATATGATTATTTGTTTACAACACTTAGAAGGTTTGGCTTCGATCCCATGTTCTGTTCATGGATCAAAATTCTATATACCAGGCCTCAAGCATTTATTCGAACAAATAATATAATATCTAAATGCTTTTCGTTTTCTAGGGGGACAAGGCAGGGATGCCCACTGTCCCCCCTGCTTTTTGACGTAGCTATTGAACCCCTCGCAATTATGCAAAGGAATACGGCTGGTTTGACTGGAATACAAAGGGAGGGACACATGCATAAACTTCTGCTCTATGCGGACGATCTCCTCCTCTTTCTGTCTAATCTAAATTTCTCTATACCGATTGCTCTTTCAATTATTTCAGATTTCGGGAGTGTTTCGGGATATAAAATTAATTTAACGAAGAGTCTTCTTTTCCCCATTAATGAAAGAGCACATCAAATGTCATTCCAATCTTTTCCATTTTCAGTAAGTCTCAACCAATTCCCCTATTTAGGTGTGAGTGTAACATGCAGGTATAAGGATCTGTTCAACAGTAATTTTAAACCAGCATTAGACAAAGCTAAAAAGGACATGGTACGATGGTCAACCCTACCCTTATCTCTGCTGGGAGGATAAACTCCATTAAAATGACAAATTTACCAGGTTCCTATTTTTATTTCTGACAGTGCTAGTCTTCATTCCTAATCATTTTTTTAAGAATCTGAGTAATTGTATTTCTATGTTTATTTGGATAAAAAATTCCTTGCATAAGGAAAGAATATCTGGAAAGGAAAAAGGGATGGTAGATTGGCAATGCCAAATTTTTTGTATTACTACTGGGCAGCTAACCTTCATAAATTGACATTCTGGCTCTATGATACGTTGAGTGATGAAGCTCCGTTTGGTCACTTATGGAGCAACGCATGTAACCCAGTATCATTGCATTCTCTGTTTGTGCCCCATACCCCCTAAGCAAATGTTATTCGACAAATAACCCAATTATTCGTGATCCTCAAAATATGGTCGCAGTTCAAGTCAGTCATTCCAAGTCACCTTTATTTATATAGCGTTTTTCCATGTAGATTGTGTCAAAGCAGCTTTACATTGATAACTGCTATATAATTTTGGCTGCACAGCAGCTCTTAAAGATAGTGTCAATGCAGGCAGATCAAGCACTGTTGAATATCAAATTCAAGTCAAATGTCAAGTGTCCCCAACTAAGCAAGCCAAAGGCGACGTGGCAAAGAACCCAAACTCCATCAGTGACATCAGGTGGCAAACAAGTGGCAAATAGGTGTTAAAATGGAGAAAAAAACTTTGGAGAAACCAGGCTTAGTCGGGGGCCAGTTCTCCTCTGGCGAACAGTGCTTTGTTACGAATCAGGTTGCTATCATAAGTCTGATAGGATCGCAAAATTCAAAGTATTTATTTCAGTTCCATCCAGTTGAGGATCTTATTCATCACGCCGGTATGGACGGTCTGTTGAGGAACTGTGCTAATGGCTGTCGTGTCGATGAGGCCTTCACAATGGATGATCTATCCTGTATGAGAACATTTAAAGAACAGCTTCCCCATCTCTTGACTGTATAAGGTGGCAATGGGAGAAGGAATTGGGATTGGAAATCTTAGATTCAGCTTGGCAGTGGGCAATAAAATTGGTGCACTCATCTTTAGTATTTTATTAGACATGGGCTCTTGCAGTTTAAGGTGCTTCACATAGGCTCCATCTGTCTAAGAGCAAGTTGGCTAAAATATATCCAGGGTTAGACTCGAAGTAGTCTGGAACCAGCAGACCTGAGTTACATGTTCTGGGGATGCCCCAGATTAACTAAATTCTGGTCAGACATTTTCAGAACATTTTCATTTATATGCAAGAAAGATCTTGATCCAAATCCTCTGTCTTTTTATTTATTTATTTTATTAAATCTTTATTATTTATTATTATTTTCTTCTTTTTGTTGTAGGGGTGTGTCTGTGTGGGTATGTGTTAGGTTGTGGAATATGTATGTAGATCTGTATTAATGTTGTATGTATCTCTGTGTGGTAGTAATTCAAAATAGAAAATAGAAAATCAATAAAAATATTTGTATAAATAAATAATAAATTTGTTTTATGATCTGAAACATTAAAGTGTGACAAACATGCAAAAAAAAATAAAAAATCAGGAAGGGGGCAAGCACTTTTTCACACCACTGTATATATAGTTAGCAAGCTACTGCCTAAGTTCTTGCACTTGTATAGCTAAATATATAATGCAATAAAATTTACACCATGAAAATAGGGATATATTCTATTTACACTATGCAAAATAGCAGTAGTGTTTTCTTTGCAATAAGTGTAAATAGTAGTTAGATGCTATTTATACTTATAAATAGTGGTAGATACTACAGTATTTCAGAATCAGAATCAGAATCAGAAAGAGCTTTTATTGCCAGGTATGTTGTTTACGCATACTAGGAATTTGTTTTAGTGACAGAAGCTCCACAGTGCAACAGAGTAACAGTGACAAGACAAGACACATAATAAAGAGAATAAAGATTAATATACAAATTTACAAGATGGATAAAGTGCAAAAAAGAAGCAAAAAAGACAATATATAATATAGACAATTTGTATGTACAGTTATGATGTGTGCAAATTTGAAATATAAATAAGCGTTTTAAGTAAATAAAGTGTAATAGTGTTGTGTGTTTCGAGTTTGTCGAGTGTTCATGAGATGGATTGCTTGAGGGAAGAAACTGTTCCTGTGTCTGGTCGTTCTGGTGCTCAGGGCTCTGTAGCGTCGACCGGATGGCAACAGTTCAAAGAGGGAGTGTGCTGGATGTGAGGGGTCCAGAGTGATCTTCTTTGCCCTTTTCCTCACTCTGGATAAGTACAGTTCTTGGAGAGTGGGGAGGGTTGTGCCAATGATTCGCTCAGCAGACCGGACTACCCTCTGTAGTCTTCTGAGGTCAGATTTGGTAGCTGAGTTGAACCAGACGGTAATTGAAGTGCAGACGATGGATTCGATGATGGCAGAATAGAACTGTTTCGGCAGCTCCTGTGGCAGGTTGAACTTCCTCAGCTGGCGAAGGAAGTACAACCTCTGCTGGGCCTTTTTCACAATGGACTCGATGTGGTTGTTCCACTTTTCTCCTGAAGTCCACGGTCATCTCCACTGTCTTGAGCGTGTTGAGCTTCAGGTTGTTAAGACTGTACCAGACAGCCAGCTGTTCAACCTCCAGTCTGTAAGCAGACTCGTCACCGTCCTGGATGAGGCCGATCAGTGTGGTGTCATCCGCAAACTTCAGGAGCTTGACAGAGGGGTCTTTAGAGGTGCAGTCGTTGGTGTAGAGGGAGAAGAGCAGTGGGGAGAGAACACAGCCCTGAGGAGCTCCGGTGCTGATGGTGCGGGTGCTGGATGAGAATTTTCCCAGCCTCACTAGCTGCTGCCTGTCTGTCAGGAAGCTGGTGATCCACTGACAGACAGAGGTGGGCACGGAGAGCGGAGTTAGTTTGGGATGGAGTGATGGGATGATGGTGTTAAAAGCAGAGCTGAAGTCCACAAACAGGATCCTCACATAAGACCCTGGTCTGTCCAGATGCTGCAGAACATAATGCAGTCCCATATTGACTGCATCATCCACAGACCTGTTTGCTCTGTAGGCAAACTGCAGGGGGTCCAGTAAGGGTCCAGTGATGTCCTTCAGAAAAGCCAAAACCAGTCTTTCAAATGACTTCATGGCCACAGACGTTAGAGCCACAGGTCTGTAGTCATTTAATCCAGTGATTTTGGGTTTCTTTGGGACGGGGATGATGGTGGAGCGTTTGAAGCATGAGGGGACTTCGCACAGCTCCAGTGATCTGTTGAAGATCTGTGTGAAGATGGGGGCCAGCTGGTCAGCGCAGGTTTTCAGACAGGCTGGTGAAACGCTCAGCTTTCTTCTCGTTCTTTCTGAAGACCTGGCGCACGTCATCTTCACTGAACTGAATTGCAGGAGTGGGGGAGAGAGGGGTTGATGGAGGTGTGAATGGTGATTTTTCAAACCTGAAATAAAACTCGTTCAGATCGTCTGCCAGTCGTTGATTCTCCACAGAGCTGGGGGATGGTGTCTTGTAGTTGGTGATGTCTTTCAGACCTTTCCACACTGAAGCTGTGTCCTTAGAAGAGAACTGATTCCGAAGTTTATCAGAATAATTCCTCTTTGCCACTCTGATCTCCTTTTCCAGTGTGTATTTGGCCTGTTTGTACAAGACTCTGTCCCCTTTTCTGCGAGCATCTTCTTTGGCCTGACGGAGCTGGTTGAGCTTTGCAGTGAACCAGGGTTTGTTGTTGTTGTAAGATAAATGAGTCTTTGTAGGAATGCACAGATCCTCACAGAAACTGATATATGATGTAACAGTCTCTGTGAGCTCGTCCAGATCGGTGGCAGCAGCTTCAAAAGCTTTGCACCTCACTGTTGTTGTATATTAAATAGAATACAATTATAGCATTGAGTATAAACGATTATATTCATTACAATTATTAAATGGAGCATTATTGGGACAATAAAGCCCTAACTGTACCTACCCCTACCCCTAACCGATAAACACTTTATTATTAAACACTTTATTTCCACTTTTTGAATATTTTCTTAATTTTTATTGAAAATAAATGCCTTTCTGATCTGATATGTGATGGGGAAAGGTTTGCAAAAGGCAAATTTGAACTCTGTTAATTTGTGTCAAGATTCTCTGCAATGCGCCTTACTCCTATGCCACTGTTGATAACCCAGCAGCATCTTCTGTAGTTTTGTCTGGCCCAGCCAGACATCAATGGGCGGAGTTAGTTTAAATAGCCTCTACCAACAAAGACAGGTTATTTGCACTTAGTGTAATTAGACACTCCACATATGGCATGGTGACATTCCATGATTTTTATGCTGTACAAACTGTGTATTCTATATCCCTAAACCTATCATGCATTTTTACAAAAAAAACAAAACAAAACAAAACAAAAAAAAAACACTTTATTTGAACTACAAGCTGTTTTCCTTGAACCAAAAAATGTTCCCACAAGGACAAGGATTTGGGATATTCCATCTTTGTAGAATATCCTAAATCCTTTGTGAGTATGTCTTCCCCAAAACATAGTCACACCCTCCACCCCCACCTCTCTGTTGCTAATATTCCATCCAAAGCCATCCCATTTTTCAGAGTTATATCCAGCTGTTATATGACAGTGTCAGAGCATATTGGGTAACATTTGCAAACCAAAACCATTCAGAATGGATCATGTTCATTTATTAAATCACAAGCTCTTTATTTTCTAGATGAAGATGATAATTATTATTCATATCAGCAGAATGAAGGCTTTTTTCAACATAATGGTGCAAAGGATATTTCACTCTTAGCAATAGAATAGATATATAAAGGTTATACCTGTATATTGACATTAATGGTTCCATGAAGAATCTTTAGTAACCATGGAACTTTTCCAGTGCACTATTTTGATTATTAAAATATTTTTTAAAAATGTTATTTTAAGAACTGTTGACAGAAAGGTTCTTTACCAAAAATGTTTTTTTTTTTCTTTTCCTCATCTTTTAGTTTTCCACTCTCTCCATCTCTGCTTCTTTCACCGGCATCATCATATCATCCCTCCAACATTTACTTTTTTTTTTTTTTTATAACTTTCTTTATTCACTTTATTATTGTTAATTTATTTGATGTGATTTATAGCTTGTAATGTTAGTTTAATTAGTTCAATTGTTAGTTTAAACAAATGTAAACTTTCGTCCACCCTCATGCTAACTTGGCACTGTACCTCAGAGAGCATAAGAAAAACATCATATGAAAATGTTTCCAAGTTAAGCCAATACCTGTGGCACACGAATAAAGACAAAACGACTTGCTGAACTTTTTACTTTTCTTGAATCACACCATAAAATCAGGAATAATAGCTTACCTGTAACTACTTTGAATTCACTTCGAAGTACGCAACTGAAAGAGCCTGCTGCAAAAAGCTGTAATCATGTATCATGTATCATGTTTTTCCCTCTTTAGAGGGAACTCTAAAACTGCTCCTCCTTAGTTTACGCAACATTTAGCAGCAGACAGATGTTTCTGGTTTAACAAGCCTGCATGCGCGCATAATAATAGAATACAAAAATATTATGTGCACTTTACAATATAGTCCCATTTGTTACAGTTTTTCTCAATTGATTTGACATATTTCTTCAAAGTAATGTAACTGCTCTCAGAAAATTTGACACAGATCTAAACACACTCTTACCTCAGCCAAACAGTTTAACTTTATGGCAAAATAAAGCAACTGCATTTTTTAAATGCAGTTATTAAAAGTAAATACTAACATCAAAACTACAAGTGTATTCTCTAATGATTTTAGAACACTTTAAGCTGTAGATATACAAATACACTAATGAAATGTATTTACAATTTTTAAATGTAATTTGCTACAGAAAACACACATTTATTGTAATGTTATTCTAACAGGATTTGTTATATGGGTCATGGAGCAAATAAAGCTTCAAAACTGATGTAATGCATTGTGGCGAGGGGGGCGTGGTTCAGCGAGGTCTGCAACCGGAGAGAATAGCGGGTGTAGGAACTGTGGACGAACCAGACAAATGAAACATTCAGATGATTCTTTCAAAACATAATTCTAATTCAGAATTGGGGTTCCGGCTCCGGCCCGTCTGCAGATAAAGCCAGGCTGATTACTTTTACGACACATGCTTCCTGATAGTAGAAGAAGCGACATACCAAAGGGTCACCCAAGAAGACAGAGAGACAATCCAGACCTTTTGTTTCCTTACTTCACAGGAAAGCCAAAGAGACTGTTGAACAAATAAATCTGCTTCAAAATTGTTCCAACAATTTTAACGGACTTATCAAACATCTTTTAACTACATACATTTTGCATTATGTGTCCACAAGTACTACCTGTAAACAGTTAGGCTTTAGAACACTCACAATTCATGTAAATGTGTTAACTCTTGACTGAATGACTGAAAGTATGCCTTATTTGGACTTAATTTGATTCTTTCCCCCTTTCCTATATCCTGACTTGAATGAAATCTGTTTAAAATGTATTGTATTCCATTTTAATAGAAATTATGTTAAAATGGCACTCTCTGCTGAAGCAGAAACAGGATGTAACACTTATGTTTTATTGGGGGCAGAGGAAGGCCCTCTTGAAACAGGACAATGTCTGATTGGCCAGGACTCCTCAGAGGGGTGACAAACAACTAAGTTTAAATGATCATATTGCAAGATAGTGAAGGGGAGAAGTTGGTTAGTAAACGAGAAGGGAGTTGGTTCTGTTCTGGAAAAAGAAGCCAAGACAAGTACCAAGAACAATGGAGTAACAAGAAAGAACAGACAAGCAGCTCATTCAAGCCATTCAACCTTCACTCACTCACTTTTCTTTTCTTTTATTTTATTTAATTCTCCTTTACCGCTGAAAGTCTCGTGTCCTAAGTTTCGCCGCAAAGTTCAACCAACGACTTTTGCCGCTTCAACTCCAGCGACAAAGAGACTTCCTTCATTGTTCCACACGGACCTGATCTGGACCAATCATCGACTTGGGAAACCCTCCTCTGCACGACGAGGGAAATTCACCTTTAAGTCAACGCAAGCAAGTACCTCCAGATGAAAACTGAACTGGTGCATTTAAATGAATGATTCATGGTTCGTTATGGTCTTTGAAATGCATTGATAGGAATTCGGTTAATCAGATCACTCTCTCTCTCCCTCTCTCTCTCTCTCTCTTTCAAAACTCTTTCTCTCTCATTTCCTTCTTACTGCAACGCGTATGAATGTGTGTGTGTGTGTGTGTATGTGCGTGCCTTTGTGTTAGATTAGTTTGTGTTAGAATAAATAAAATCTCTTGTAGATTTTAAAAAGAAAGTGTCTTGTATTATGTGCTTTATGATTTTAATGTCTTAAACTGTCGATTTCAAGTTACCGTGCTCTAATCAGTGTTTTCACGATTGTTGGATATTTATATCCGCTACAAGAGCTTATTACGGTTCGAGCAAATGAACGCTGGACGACTCAGTTGCTCGGTCGTAATCTAAACAACTCTTTATAATTCCCTATAAATATTTCATTTGAGCTAATTTTACTTCCTAGGGTGTTTTCCCTACACGCGTGGTAAGTGAGTGGGTTGAATACAAATCACGAGCACCTGTTTCTCATTCCAGTGATTGGCGCGGAGACAGGACAAAACGCCGTGAGAAGCAGGAGTGTGTGAGAGAGAGGGGAACTGCTGGCTGAGTCGAGTCGAGGTTCGTGGAGTGAAGCCCTTGTGGATTGTGTAAACCAAACTTGGAGAGAAGCCCTTGTGGATAGCGTATACCGAACCTGGAGTGAAGCCCTTTGTGGATTGTTTATTTTCGTTGTTGTGCGTTGCACAGTCTTTCTGTTGAACCTTTTTCGATACTTAATAAAGTCTCAGTCAGCAGTTGTTCGCCGTCCCTGACCTCTTCCTTCCCCCAACTACGAACTTCATTACACTGGTGCCGAAACCCGGGAAGGAAGACGGGAGCACGTCGCCATGCAATCTTCGTCCTCCGCCACATTTGCGGACATCATCGCGTCCCTCGCGGTCCTGCACCGCGAACAACAACAGGCCCTGCTGGAGTTAAGAGGCGATCAGGAGCGGTGTTTCCAAGCCATTCTACAGACCCAGCAGGAGGACCGCGAGGCGTTCCGGAGCTGGATTGACCGGGAGGTTCCCCGGGAGCCCACCGAGCAGCCCGCTGTGCCTGTCCACCTGCCCTTAAACAAGATGGGCCCACTGGATGATCCAGAAGTTTTCTTAGAGCTCTTCGAGAGATCCGCTGAGGCGTGTAAATGGCTGCGGGACCAGTGGTCGATGAGGCTGGTCCCGCTCCTCTCAGGAGAAGCACAGGTGGCGGCACAGCAGCTCCCCGTCCAGAACCTCCTGGTCTATGACGATCTACGGCGGGCCATCGTCCAGCGGGTTGGTCGGACCCCAGAGCAGCACCGACAGCGCTTCCGCTCCCTCGACCTGGGTGAGTCCGGCCGGCCCTTCACGTTGGCCCAGCAGCTCCGGGACTCGTGCCGCAAATGGTTGCTGGCTGAGGGAAGCGACGTGGACCTGGTCGTCGATCGCGTGGTGCTGGAGCAGTTCATCACTCGGCTCCCGAAAAAAACTGCCGAGTGGGTCCAGTGCCACCGCCACACGCCCAGGGGGGCGGGACTCCCTGCTGCCAGGACGGACCCCACTCCTGCTTCTCCCCTTTCTCCGCGCCATCTATTCAGCCCACTCTCTGCCACTGGAGCGGCGGGCAGGTCTGGGCCGGCCTGTTGGCGGTGTGGGGATCCGGATCATTTTGTGGATAAATGTCCGGTTATGGAGGTCGGGACGGTGATCCGGGTCCCCGACGATCCACAGGCCGCCCCTGGTCAGGCTGGCGGGTACCAAATACCTGTGAGTATCAAGGGGGGTACCTATCAGGCTTTGGTGGACTCGGGCTGCAACCAAACCTCTGTCCATCAAAGCCTGATTTCATCTGGGGCATTGGATACAGGCCGCATGGTTGGGGTTTGGTGCGTGCACGGGGATGTGGTGAGATATCCTATAATGTCCGTCATAATTAAATTTAGGGGACAAAAGCATAGTGTTGAGGTGGCAGTTAACCCGCACCTCCGGCATCCGATAATTTTGGGAACGGATTGGCCTGCGTTCAAGCAATTATTGGGATGTTTATGCTCGGATGCCTCTTGGGGGAAAAGAACGCGGGGTAGGCAAGCGCGAGTGCAGGTGGGAGAGACTGATCAGAGACCGGAGAGCTCTGCTGCAGGGGATCTGAGTGAAGCCGGAAGACTAATTCTTCCGGAACGCGATGATTTTCCCCTGGAGCAGTCTCGCGATGAGACATTAAAACATGCATTTGATAAGGTCTGTATGATTGATGGTCAGCCTCTCCAGCCTGGACGTCCGCTTGCTTACCCATATTTCGCGATTATAAAAGATAGGTTGTATCGAGTGACCCAAGACACTCAAACAAAAGAAGATACAACCCAGTTGTTAGTGCCAAAGAGCCGCAGGGAAATGCTTTTCCACGCGGCTCATTCTAATCCGATGGCGGGGCATTTGGGACAGGCAGCGACACTAAATCATCTCATGACCCGGTTTTTCTGGCCGGGCATTCACGAGAATGTACGCAGGTGGTGCGCGTCTTGTCGTGAATGCCAGTTGGTGAACCCACCGGCCACCCCAAAAGCGCCATTGCGCCCACTTCCATTAATGCAGGTCCCCTTCGAGAGAATTGGTATGGACCTCATCGGGCCATTAGAACGATCAGCAAGGGGACATCGCTTTGCATTAGTCATTGTTGATTATGCAACGCGATATCCTGAAGCAGTGGCTCTCCGCAACATTTCTGCTAAGAGTGTTGCGGATGCACTGTTTCGCTTAATCTCCCGGGTGGGGATTCCAAAAGAAATCCTCACTGATCAAGGCACGGCGTTTATGTCACGCACGTTACGCGAACTGTACGAATTATTGGGCATTAAATCGGTTCGTACCAGCGTCTTTCACCCACAAACGGACGGGCTGGTCGAACGGTTTAATCGCACGCTTAAATCCATGATTCGTAAGTTCGTTCAAGAGGACGCCAAAAATTGGGATAAGTGGTTAGAACCTCTGTTATTCGCAGTGCGAGAGGTCCCGCAAGCCTCCACGGGGTTTTCCCCCTTCGAGCTTCTCTTTGGACGCCAGCCCCGTGGGGTGCTGGATGTCCTCAGGGAGGCTTGGGAGGACGGACCATCTCAGGCCAAAAACGAAATTCAGTATGTGCTGGACTTGAGAGCAAAACTCCACACTTTGGGGCGGCTATCAATGGAGAATTTGTTACAAGCCCAGCACAGACAGAGCCAGCTGTATAACAGACGGTCTAATTTACGCAAATTTGCACCGGGAGAGAAAGTGCTTGTATTACTCCCTACTTCAAATTCGAAATTACTTGCAAAGTGGCAAGGACCCTTTGAGGTCACACGGCAAGTGGGCGAGCTCGATTATGAGGTGGTACGGTCCGACAGGAGGGGGGCACGTCAAATCTATCACCTCAACCTCCTGAAAAAATGGAATGAGGCAGAATCAGTGATGCTGGCGACGGTGATTAGCGGAGAGGATGATCTCGGGCCAGAAGCGAATATAAAAAATCAATCCCTCGCTCTGATCCCGGGAGGAGATCACCTCTCGCCCTCCCAGCTCACTGATTTATCTAAATTGCAAACAGAATTTGCAGACGTGTTCTCCCCTGCCGGGACGTACCAACCTCATTCAGCACCATGTCGAGACGGAGCCGGGCGTGGTGGTTCGCAGCCGGCCGTATAGGTTACCTGAACACAAGAAAAAAGTAGTTCAGGATGAATTGGAGGCAATGTTGAAAATGGGAGTAATAGAAGAGTCCAGCAGTAACTGGGCGAGCCCGATAGTTTTGGTTCCCAAGACCGACGGCTCGGTTCGTTTCTGCATGGACTATCGCAGGGTGAATGCAGTGTCGAAATTCGACGCGTATCCAATGCCGCGGGTGGACGAATTGCTTCACTCTCCTGACTTTTCTCTCCCTTTTCTGTTGCAGACTGACGTGTCGGACAGAGGGCTGGGTGCTGTCCTGTCCCAGGAGATAGAGGGTGAGGAGCGGGCGGTACTGTACATTAGCCGTAAGCTCTCTAAGAGAGAAGCTAAGTACAGTACCGTAGAAAAAGAGTGTTTGGCTATCAGGTGGGCCGTCCTCACCCTCCGCTATTATCTCCTGGGACGGGAATTCACTCTCTGTTCGGACCACGCTCCCCTGCGGTGGGGGTATGTGGCGAGGGGGGCGTGGTTCAGCGAGGTCTGCAACCGGAGAGAATAGCGGGAGACGCGTGGTAAGTGAGTGGGTTGAATACAAATCACGAGCACCTGTTTCTCATTCCAGTGATTGGCGCGGAGACAGGACAAAACGCCGTGAGAAGCAGGAGTGTGTGAGAGAGAGGGGAACTGCTGGCTGAGTCGAGTCGAGGTTCGTGGAGTGAAGCCCTTGTGGATTGTGTAAACCAAACTTGGAGAGAAGCCCTTGTGGATAGCGTATACCGAACCTGGAGTGAAGCCCTTTGTGGATTGTTTATTTTCGTTGTTGTGCGTTGCACAGTCTTTCTGTTGAACCTTTTTCGATACTTAATAAAGTCTCAGTCAGCAGTTGTTCGCCGTCCCTGACCTCTTCCTTCCCCCAACTACGAACTTCATTACATGCATATTTATCAGAGATGAACAATGTGTTTTAAAAAGTTTCAGTTGTTATATAACATTTCAAAGTAATTATGATTTTTTTTTTTTTTTTGTCAGGTGGTACAACCAAATATTTGTAAATATTATTATTGATTAGAATGGCTTGAGCATCAGTAAACCATGGGATAATTTTCATTTTTGGGTGAACTAACCCTTTAATGTAATGTTTAAAAATAGGCAAATAATTTTTATTAAAGGTGGAATAAGTAGATTTTGAAAAACTGCTGTTGGATATTGTTGATTTGAAATCAACCCAAACAAACCCACCCCTCTCTTCATTGCTCCACCTGCAAAACTCACACTGCAATAATAACCACCCTGCTCAATGTAGGTCTCGAACCCCAGGCCCCATGGCTTATGGAATGTGTGGCGTGTGCACTAACAATGACGCCAAACACCGCATTCTCTAAGGGTCGTCAGTGTGCAGTGGTTTACCTTCAAAACTCTCACTATCTGGCCAATGTTACACACACAATACGAGAGTGGATGTCTGATTATCACAGCTGACGTGCAACAAAATGCTTCACAAAAAAATAAAGCGCAGTTGATGAACGAACGACAAGGAAGCAAAAGAAATTAATGTACAGTACACAAGAGTAAATACAAACTAGAGTTCGATGTTAGTTGCTGACAGCACAGAAGCTCCAGACAATCAATGACACTCAAACCCAGTGTTACTCACATGTGAAGTGGGATCAAAGCAGCCTCCACGTCTGTTTTCAGGCCTTCCTGCTTAGCTCTCTCCAGCGCTGGAAAGCTTTTCTAATATAAACCGGGTCCTAAAGATCTTGCCCAGTCATAAACCTTCATTCCAGTGATATTCTTTTGAGCTCTTTTGTATTGTGTCCCATCATCTCACTTTCTGTCTGCAGTTTTTCTTTTCTTTTTTTCAAATCTTCCTCTTACTCATTCGGTCTCCTCAACCATTATAGCTATGCCACCTAATGCTGATTGGTTACACGTTTGTTGTTGGTGTCGGCCTGACTAACTTCCAAACAGTGTTTTTTAAAATCTACTTAACACACCTTCAAGTGGCGTTGCATTACCTACCTTTACAGGGGTACTTTTTTGTTGTGTTTATATTAATTGTTGTGACTAATACTTTTATGTCGTGAAATTTTAAATAAAGTGGGGGGAAAGTTTACAGGTGCCGCTGAAAAATTTACGTCCAAGTGAACGGCTGCGGGAGTCACGTGACTTGAACATTAAAGGGTCCCGATCAAATTGTATGTTTATGGTGAAACATGATTGAATAATATAATAATAATAATAATAATAATAATATTCTATTATTCTACAGAATTTATATTAAGGGAACATAATGAGCATCAATAATGCGCCCTGATATTAATGTTGAATTGTGGGACTTTTTAGGGAGCAAACGTTTCAGTGCGCTGGAAGGATTTTGCGATTGAGACAGCACTTAAAATGGCCGACTCCCTGATAAGAGCCCTGACTAGTGAACTAGGGAGTTAATTGAGATGCACCCTAGACCTGTTCCTGGATCAGTATATATTTATACGCTGAAACATTATTCCTGTCAAACAAGAGTCTCATCTTTGACCCTCAATGAAGAGACCAAATGTGAGGTTAAAAACCTGTACTGGTGGCCGTTTATGGCTCTACAAAACCTGAAGCACTTTCAAGGGTTAGTTCACCCAAAAATTAAAATAATGTCATTAATTACTCACCCTCATGTCGTTCCACACCCGTAAGACCTTCGTTCATCTTCTGAACGCAAAATAAGATATTTTTGATGAAATCTGATGGCTCAGTGAGGCCTGAGCAATGACATTTCCTCTCTCAAGATCCATTAATGTACTAAAAACAAATCAGTTCATGTGAATACAGTGGTTCAATATTAATATTATAAAGCCACGAAAATATTTTGGTGCGCCAAAAAAACTAAATAAAGACTTATTTAGTGATGGCCGATTTCAAAACACTGCTTCAGGAAGCTTCAGAGCGTTATGAATCAGTGTATCGAATCATGATTCGGATCGCGTGTCAAACTGCTGAAATCACGTGACTTTGGCGCTCCGAACCAATGATTCGACACGCTGATTCATAATGCTCCGAAGCTTCCTGAAGCAGTGTTTTGAAATCGGCCATCACTATATAAGTCGTTATTTTGATTTTTTGGTGCACCAAAAATATTCTCGAACGGCATGAAGGTGAGTAATTAATGACATTATTTTCATTTTTGGGTGAACTAACCTTTAAAGCATTAGAGTCACAACACAACAAAAATATAAAACTGGGACAAAGAATCTGCACAATGCTTTTAATCCAGTTCAAACAGAAGAAGAGCTGCAGCAAACATGGAGAATCAGAGCTGGAACAGAAGAATCAATGTCCTGAGAATAGAGAGAAAGCACATCAATATGGCCTTCAAACCTCTTCCAGACCAGAAGGAAACATCTGACCGGTCATTCCCTGGTCACCCATTACATCATCATAATACAGACTCGAGCTGAAGATCTTCTAGGAGTCGATCACATGACACTGAAACACTCACTTCTGAAAACAGCATCAATAAATGCATATAATGCGGGTGACCTTTGACCTGTGAGGCCGACGTCATGTGTGTTTAGGAGCAGCGGGCTGGTCTTTGGTATCTAGCTGTGCAGGAACTGAAGGCAGATAGTTTGGTTAAGGTGAGCAGGTTTGGCCACCTGATTGTACAAATGCAACAGTTCATGTTTGTTTGGTTTTGCCACAAGAAAAAAAGACACAAAACGAAAGAATCGAGGGATTCACGTCCAGCATTCCAGATTCTGCGCAGTATCCGGGGAGCGCGTGTGCTTCCCGTCGTAATGGCAGCATGAGGTATGTAGTGTAAATCTCCACACGTCACAACAACGCTCCCGTGCATTCATGAGTGATTATATTCATCTTAAAAATAATGAGAGTTCACTTAAAAACATCACAGTACTTCCTGAGAGAGACGCCTTCCTGTTACGGAAAGCAAAAATGTGAGATTGGACACAAACATCAGGCCCTGAAGCGTCAGTGTGGATAAAGAGGATGATGTTCACGCAGAGATCCAGACGTTCATCTGGACTTTGCTCTGGAGCTTCTGCTTTGGTTGTGGAATGATTTGATGGTTACGCTGAGAACTTCATCACACCATTCATGGGTGAATCTCATGAAACCTCTGGGAAAACATGATATTTTGATCCAAAACCAGCAGGAAGAAATGATAAATTATATTTTGGATAAGTAAATGTTGGACCTTAAAGATGTTTTAAATTGTGATATCATGACGATTAAATGCAAGACATGTTAAACAGGCTTCAATTTCCTGATTTATATATATATATATATATATATATATATATATATATATATATATATATATATACACACACACACACACTTACAAACTTATGTTAGATGCGATTATTCGCGATTAATCGCAATTAACAGCATTAATATGTGCGTGTATGTATGTATATCTTATATACACACACACACTTACAAACTTTTGTTAGGTGCGATTAATCATGATTTCGATTTGACAGCATTTATAATGTAATAATAAGTAATAGTATATATATATATATATATATATTATATATATATATATATACACACACACACACTATATATTAAACTTTTATGTTAGATGTGATTAAATGATTGACAGCATTAATATATATGTGGTGTATACATATATACACACACACACACTTACAAACTTATGTTAGATGTGATTATTCGCGATTATCGCAATTAATCGATTTGACAGCATTAATATGTGCGTGTATGTATGTATATATATCTTTATTATACACCACACACTTACAAACTTTTGTTAGGTGCGATTAATCATGATTAATCGATTTGACAGCATTTATATATGTAATAATAAGTAATATATATATATATATATATATATATATATATATATATATATACAACACACTATATATTAACTTTTATGTTAGATGTGATTAAATGATGACAGCATTAATATATGTGTGTGTGTGTATATATATATATATAATATATATACACACACACACACACACACTTACAAACTTATGTTAGATGTGATTATTCGCGATTATTCGCGATTAATCGATTTGACAGCATTAATATATATGTGTGTGTATATATATATATATATCTTTATACACACACACACACTTACAAACTTATGTTAGATGTGATTATTCGCGATTATTCGCGATTAATCGATTTGACAGCATTAATATGTGCGTGTATGTATGTATATATATCTTTATATATACACACACACACACACACTCACTTACAAACTTTTGTTAGATGCGATTAATCGCAATTAATCGATTTGACAGTACTTATACAAATATATATATATATATTAATGAAAATATATATATATATATATATTTGATTTTCATGAGATTCACCCACATATTCAAAACTTGCCCTGAGATCCAGATGAAATAAACGTAGGAGCAGATCCCACAGCGGGCCGATCGCTCGTTCAAACATCTACTGACACATTCAGCTGGTTTCTGAGGTATTTGACAGTTGTTCTGAGAGACAGACGGGCTCTGACATCATCAAACGTTTGAGCAGACACATTTCCAAGAACCTTATAAGATTCCGGGAATTCCTCTTCCCTAGCGACCGCGTCCTCAGGTCCAGACGGGCGTTCGGACCGCGAGCCGGAGCGCAGGGAGGCCAATGCATAGAAGAGAATCAGTGAGGTCCCGTCCTAAAATCACGTCAGCATTTCTGATTCTGACGAATTCAAATCGATTCTAAAAAAAAACAAATAAAAACTCAATTCAGAAAAGGTCTAAACTACAGATCCTGAGGTAA